>JAMWET010003855.1:152500-355000 GCA_024036415.1 Prochilodus magdalenae
TCATCAAAGTCATTTGCATGTCTCCCAATGTCAAACCCACCCACCCACCCAAGTTTCTTGCTGTTGGTTTCTTCTGGGTGCAGCTATTTATGCAATTACTCTTTTGATAAGAGTAATTTATATATGTACAGTGAGGAAAATAAGTATTTGAACACCCTGCGACTTTGCAAGTTCTCCCACTTAGAAATCATGGAGGGTTCTAAAATTTTCATCTTAGGTGCACGTCCACTGAGAGAGACGTAATCTAAAAAAAAAAACCCGGAAATCACAATGTATGATTTTTTAATAATTTATTTGTGTGTTACTGCTGCAAATAAGTATTTAAACCTGTGAAAATCAATGTTAATATTTGGTACAGTAGCCTTTGTTTGCAGTTACAGAGGTCCTGTAGTTTTTCACCAGGTGTGCACACACTGCAGCAGGGATTCTGGCCCATTCCTCCACACAGATCTTCTCCAGATCAGCCAGGTTTCTGGGCTGTCGCTGAGAAACACGGAGTTTGAGCTCCCTCCAAAGATTTTCTATAGGGATTAGGTCTGGAGACTGGCTAGGCCACTCCAGAACCTTGATATGCTTCTTATGGAGCCACTCCTTGGTTATCCTGGCTGTGTGCTTTGGGTCATTGTCATGTTGGAAGACCCAGCCAGAGAGAAAGAGAGAGAAAGAGAGACAGACAGAGACAGAGAGAGAGAGAGCCCTGGAAAAATTTTAAAGACCACTTCAAAATGATCAGTGTCTCTAGTTGTACAGGTTCTGGGTTTGTGTTGGACCAAAAATTCGCAGTTCCATATTATTTCCAAACTCCAGATCAGATATTGTATTAGATCTGTTTATTTAGAAAATCACTAATGACCTCCAGAAGCCTGTTTTTAGAACCATGCTCACTGTGCTTTTCACCCCAGCCACCGCTCACCAGTCTCTCTGTAGGTCACTGGAGGTCATCCTACTGTGGTTAAGGGACATTGGAATGAGGTGGCCCTCATCACACTCAGTAGAGAGTGGGTTTGGCCCTCTGCCAGTCTGTAGCTGTGTTGTCCTGTGTGTTTGCTGCTGGACCTTGTTCTTATGAACCAGACGCTCACTGTATCTGCCAGTAAAGCTAGAACCCAACCTTCTGTTCCTCACTGAGAACCTGCTGTACATGTGGAGATGCTGATTTAAGAAGACACTGGAGTGGTCTCTTATTTATTTCCAGAGCTGTATATATATATATATATATATATATATATATATATATATATATATATATATATATATATATATATATATATATATATATATATGTATTATTTGTTTTCATGAGTTAAATGAAGAATATACTTGGGGTGACACTTTTGTAGTTATGTAGATATTAACACAATGATTCCCATCATCCCCAAACTGTATAACAGCCCTGTGTGTTGGTGTCAGCTATATGTCAGCATTAAGATTTGCTGTGGTGCTGAGTTGACTCTAAGTATATTAATAGATTATGTACTGTGTTCCTCCTCCCTCTGAAATCTTCTCCTGTCCATATGGCACTCAATTATAATCCCTGTTCAACACGCCAGGTCTCTACGGAGACCAACCATATACCTGTTCTATAAAACACACCAGTAGAACTGCCTACCACACTACAAGGTCTGCACAAAGTCCTGACACACCCCATGTACATCGTACATCTCTCATGTATACATTTTCCAGGCGCGTGGGTCTGATAAGAGGCCAAGCCGATATTAGCCTCTCCGTGCAATATTGGAAATTGGCTCAGACAATAATTCCTCCTTAAGTCTATACAAGCTATACATACCCCACATACTAAGCCAGTGAAGAGAGACACTTGGAAATGAGTTCCAGCCTCTGAACGTGACCTCCAAACGGTATCCTAGTTGCTGATTCACATATACAGTGTGTTTAATACTTGCTTGCCAATCCTTCGAAATCCATTTCTGCCTGGTATCTGGGATCTCTAAACATATCCAGATACAAATCTGGCTGAATCTGGGCCTATACATTCAGACTTCGTCCTGCTGCAGTCATACTACCCATAAAATCAATAAATACAAGGCAGTCTGTTCCAGGGACAGCTTCTTTTACCCATCTGTCCGGAAGATGATGTTCCAGACCGGTCCTACATGTTCTTCAGGAATGTACCTTTTATTTATTATTTTATTTATTATTATTATCATTACAGTACTGTATTTTATGGCAGTATATTCCAGACTTACTTCATATTCAATTAAAGATATTAAGGTTCATTCAGTTATGTACATAAAATTGCATTCCCCATATACGTCTAAATTTAAATTGTAAACCATATACCAAAATTGTATTCACGCTTGTAATTCTGTGTATATTGGCTGGAAAAAGTTTATATGGAAATTCGAAAGTGCTTTTAAATCTTGATAGAGTCATTGATCCATTGAGGCCAATCAGCCATGTGCAATTACATTTCCACATTGGCATGCTCCAGTGTGGCCAAAAATCAGTCACCTCACATCAATGTTCAGACACTCTTACATCATAGACTAGTATGGTCATACGCTTCCATACGCCTGCAGATTCAGCTACTTCCTTCACACTATGGTCTTTGGCCACGCCCACATGCAGTCACTCCTTTTAGCCAATCATTAACATCTGCTCTGGAGCCATTTACCACACATGGAACTAGACATTCACTACACTGTACCACCTCTCTTCAATCTATGAATCCCGTCACTCACACCTCACAGGTATTTATACCCCTATCATCCTCATGCAGCGCCATCTACAGGAATCCTGAAGTTACTACCACACAAGATGACTCACAAACATAAACACATTCATAAGAAATTAATGTTACATCAACATTCATAAACTGCACGTGGTTTACATGATGTTAATATGGAGTATTATGTCACTGAGAGACTTTTTTAAATAACTGTCCTCACTGTATAATTATGACTGAAATTTATCATTTTAGACAAGCAAGATGAAAATGACCTGGTTGTCATCCATATAGTGCTTAGGCTTGTTTGGAATAATAAACAAATAAGAAAATGCATAAATAAATACTACTACTAATACGACTACTACTAATTATTAATATAATCACTCAATCAATCAAAATTACCTGTAAAAAAGAACGATGTTCTCTTACATGATTGACAACTTTAAATTTTTTAAAACAAGCATTACATAAAAAAATATAATTAAAAGAAAGTCACTATTTCCCTCCTATAATAATAATAATAATAATAATAATAATAATAATAATAATAATAATAATAATAATAATAACAACAACAACAACAACAACAACAAAACAACAACAACAACAATAATAATAATAATAATAATAATAATAATAATAATTATAATTATAATTATAATTATAATTATAATTATAATTATTATTATTATTATATTATAGGCACCATGGTACATGTGTGTTCTCGAATACCATACGTGAGGAAGGGCATCACTAAAAACAAACCTCTATTGTGGGCATTTAACCCCAAGAGACTTGCTTGAATAATGTTTTCCTGAACAGTGTATGGGCTGTTGAATGAACCCTCTGGCGCAATGCAAATTTAAAGACAAAGAGCTAAAGAGAGAACAAAGGAGGAAGAACAGCAAAGTGCAAAACAAGTCTAGACAAAAGTGTCAAAGCACTGTCAGTCTGAAAGAGGTAAATCCAGGTCACTCTCATTCTGCCGGTCCAGAAATGAGACAGTTCACTGAAAATAATACAGTCTGTCGAAAACTGAATGAGGACTTTTATTTTGAAAATGCTTCTCAATAAAATGACACAGTAGACCATATCAATACCATGTTAAACATTTATACTTTATGAATTTGAACAGTCATGTTATGGAGTGTTTATGGAAGACGTTCTGCAGGGGTAAAGACAATGGACATATAGAACCATGGACATTCACAAAACTACTGCACAGTGGTGAAATGATTCAGATTGATGGAGAACATGTCTATATGGTTCTCTATAGGATCTTTTTGAAAATGGATCTATGTGGCACCAAAAAAGGTTCTCCCACTGGTATGATGTAGGACCCTTTTTGATGCCATAGGCACTCTTTAAAAGGTGGTTCCTAAAGGGTTCTTCAGTAAGGTCAGTAGTTCTATACCAAGCCATGGTCACTCATGCGTACTATATACGTCCTAAACAGGATGTGTTGTAGATGGTTCTTTTAAAACAGTAGCAGAACCCTTTTTGATGCTATATACACTCTTACAAAGATGGTTCTTCAGGGGTTCTGTAGTAAAGACAATAGATACATCAAACCATGAACATTCAAGGAACCATATTGTGAAATGGTTCTTCTGAGTGATGGAGAATGGGTCTATATGGTTCTCCACAGGATCTTTTTTTTTAATGGTTCTGTGATGCACAAAAGGTTTTCTTATTGGTATGACGTAGAACCCTTTTTGATGCTATATACACTCTGAAATAGACGGTTCTTCAGGGGTTCTATAGTAAAGACAATAGATATATCAAATCATGAACATTCAAGGAACCATATTGTGAAATGATTCTTCTGACTGATGGAGAATGGGTCTATATGGTTCTTCACAGGATCTTTTTTTTTAAATGGTTCTGTGATGCACAAAAGGTTCTCTTATTGGTATGACGTAGAACCTTTTTGAAGCTATATACACGCTTCAGTAAAGACGGTAGTTCTATGCCACACCATGTTTACTAAAGCTTACTCTATCCCTACTCAAGAGAATGTGTTGTATATGGTTTTCACAGAACATTTTTCAACATGGTTCCTTATAACATCCAAAAAGTCTTAGAACAATCTTACAAAGATGGTTCTTTAGGGGTTCTTTAGTAAAGACAATAGATATATCAAACCATGAACATACAAGGAACCATATTGTGAAATGGTTCTTCTGAGTGATGGAGAATGGGTCTATATGGTTCTCCACAGGATCTTTTTTTAAATGGTTCTATGATGCAAAAAAGGTTCTCCTACTGGTGTGATATAGAACCCTTTTTGATGCTATCTACACTCTTACAAATATGGTTCTTTAGGGGTTCTGTAGTAAAGACAATAGATATATCAAACCATGAACATTTAAGGAACCATATTGTGAAATGATTCTTCTGACTGATGGAGAATGGGTCTATATGGTTCTCCACAGGATCTTTTTTTTTTAATGGTTCAGTGATGCACAAAAGGTTCTCCCACTGGTATGATGTAGGACCCTTTTTGATGCCATAGGCACTCTTTAAAAGGTGGTTCCTAAAGTGTTCTTCAGTAAGGTCAGTAGTTCTATACCAAGCCATGGTCACTCATGCGTACTATATACGTCTTAAACAGGATGTGTTGTAGATGGTTCTTTTAAAATGGTTCTTTTCAGCACTAAAAAGTGTTCTGCTATTTTCATCATTTCAAACAGTAGCAGAACCCTTTTTGGTGCTATATACACTCTTAAATAGATGGTTCTTCAGGGATTCTTTAGTAAAGACAATAGAGATATTAAACCCTGAACCATTAAAGAACCATTAAAGTATTGTGAAATGGTTCTTCTGAGTGATGGAGAATGGGTCTATATGGTTCTCCACAGGATCTTTTTTTTAAAAATGGTTCTGTGATGCACAATAGGTTCTCCTACTGGTGTGATATAGAACCCTTTTTGATGCTATATACACTCTGAAATAGACGGTTCTTCAGGGGTTCTGTAGTAAAGACAATAGATATATCAAACCATGAACTTTCAAGGAACCATATTGTGAAATGATTCTTCTGACTGATGGAGAATGGGTCTATATGGTTCTCCACAGGATCTTTTTTTTTAATGGTTCTGTGATGCACAAAAGGTTCTCCTATTGTAATGACATAGAACCCTTTTTGATGCTATATACACGCTTCAGTAAAGACAGTAGTTCTACGCCACACCATGTTTCCTAAAGCTTACTCTATCCCTACTCAAGAAGATGTGTTATATATGGTCTTCATATAACATTTTTCAACATGGTTCCTTATAGCATCCAAAGAGTCTTAGAACAATCTTACAAAGATGGTTCTTTAGGGGTTCTTTAGTAAAGACAATACATATATTAAACCCTGAACAGTAAAGTGTTGTGAAACGGTTCTTCTGAGTGATGGAGAATGGGTCTATATGGTTCTCCACAGGATCTTTTTTTTAAATGGTTCTGTGATGCACAAAAGGTTCTCCTACTGGTGTGATATAGAACCCTTTTTGATGCTATATACACTCTTACAAAGATAGTTCTTCAGGGGTTCTGTAGTAAAGACAATAGATATATCAAACCATGAACATTCAAGGAACCATATTGTGAAATGATTCTCCTGACTGATGGAGAATGGGTCTATATGGTTCCTCACAGGATCTTTTTTTTTTTTAATGGTTCTGTGATGCACAAAAGGTTCTCTTATTGGTATGACGTAGAACTCTTTTTGATGCTATATACACGCTTCAGTAAAGACAGTAGTTCTATGCCACACCATGTTTCCTAAAGCTTACTCTATCCCTACTCAAGAAGATGTGTTGTATATGGTCTTCATAGAACATTTTTCAACATGGTTCCTTATAGCATCCAAAGAGTCTTAGAACAATCTTACAAAGATGGTTCTTTAGGGTTTTTTTAGTAAAGACAATACATATATTAAACCCTGAACAGTAAAGTGTTGTGAAACGGTTCTTCTGAGTGATGGAGAATGGGTCTATATGGTTCTCCACGGGATCTTTTTTTAAATGGTTCTGTGATGCACAAAAGGTTCTCCTACTGGTGTGATATAGAACTCTTTTTGATGCTATATACACTCTTACAAAGATAGTTCTTCAGGGGTTCTGTAGTAAAGACAATAGATATATCAAACCATGAACATTCAAGGAACCATATTGTGAAATGATTCTCCTGACTGATGGAGAATGGGTCTATATGGTTCCTCACAGGATCTTTTTTTTTTTAATGGTTTTGTGATGCACAAAAGGTTCTCTTATTGGTATGACGTAGAACTCTTTTTGATGCTATATACACGCTTCAGTAAAGACAGTAGTTCTATGCCACACCATGTTTACTAAAGCTTACTCTATCCCTACTCAAGAGAATGTGTTGTATATGGTTCTTCATAGAACATTTTTTAGCATGGTTCCTTATAGCATCCAAAGAGTCTTAGAACAATCTTACAAAGATGGTTCTTTAGGGGTTCTTTAGTAAAGACAATACATATATTAAACCCTGAACCTTAAAGTATTGTGAAACGGTTCTTCTGAGTGATGGAGAATGGGTCTATATGGTTCTCCACAGGATCTTTTTATAAATGGTTCTGTGATGCAAAAAAGGTTCTCCTACTGGTGTGATATAGAACCCTTTTTGATGCTATATACACTCTGAAATAGACGGTCCTTCAGGGGTTCTATAGTAAAGACAATAGATATATCAAACCATGAACATTCAAGGAACCATATTGTGAAATGATTCTTCTGACTGATGGAGAATGGGTCTATATGGTTCTCCACAGGATCTTTTTTTTAATGGTTCTGTGATGCACAAAACGTTCTCCTATTGTAATGACATAGAACCCTTTTTGATGCTATATATACTCTTCAGTAAAGACAGTAGTTCTATGCCACACCATGTTTCCTAAAGCTTACTCTATCCCTACTCAAGAGAATGTGTTGTATATGGTTTTCATAGAACATTTTTCAGCATGGTTCCTTATAGCATCCAAAGAGTCTTAGAACAATCTTACAAAGACGGTTCTTTAGGGGTTCTTTAGTAATGCCAATGGATATATTAAACCCTGAACATTGAAAAAACCATTGAAGCAAAGTGACATGGTTCTTCAGACTGATGGAGAATGTGTTGTAGGTGGTTCCTTATAGAACCGTACTTCACATGGCTCAGTGTAAAGCTCGTAACAGTAGCCTAATAACCAGTCGGGTGCCAGCTTGTTTGCAAATTCACTTTTATTGAAGTTCATTTATATATTTTCATTAGATTTTTTTTTCCATAACAGCAAGAATGAAATCAAGCATTAAAAGCCATAGGAAGGTCTTTGTAATGTAGCACTGCGCTCCGGTAACGTTCCTGCGTCGCCTTGAAGAGATTGGCCTGTACGTCAATTGGCAGAAGAAGACTCTGATGGTGCCATCCGGACCTTCTCGCGTTAAGGTCAGGTGCCCGTGAACCCATGAACTGTCTATGGCTTAAGACTGTAGCGTCAGTAGTACGGTGGCAAGCCGTTACCAGCAGAGGGCGCAGAAATGTGGCTACATTACAAAAACGCATCTCTCTCACTCCCTTTCTCTCTCTTCTTCAGCAAAGCACTAAATAATAAGATCAGCCGAAAGGAATCGCAGCGCAGGACAGGATACGTTATTTCTCACTACAAGCAGAAACAAACCATAAGGAGATTACAACGTGTTATAAACTCAAATGTGCATCTGTAGCCCATGGAAAAACCAAAAAAGACTTTGCCGAGTCGCAGCAGGAAACGCGTAAGCGCAATCGAACTTTGGTAACACAGAATCCATTTGGCAGCTCAGCGCAGGACGGCGCCTTCGAGCGTGCCATACCACGGAACGTCCATGTCTTTGATTCCGAGCGCCAAGGAATTTGGTTGTTGATCCATCCTCTACTTCAAATACGACATACGGAAAGAAAAGAATATGTAGGTATAGCTACGGCGCGCGCTCGTAGACGGTGCCTGGCGAAGAGCCCCGACCTCGGCGAGCGTCCGAACGCACCTTTAATAAACCCACTTTCATTTTTTTTGCACGTTTTTTTTTTTTTGTGTTTTTTGTTTTTTAGTCCATTACATTAATATTACGATGTATACTGTAAATAAGTCTCGCTGTATAACATGTGTTCTCTTGTGTACTCGGTATTACTCGGTGTGAAGGTTTCTGGTGGTATATGCTATTACCTTTAACATGCAATCCTTAGCGGATGAAGGAAAAGAAACAAGACTCAGTATTTCCTGTTGTCGCGGAGGGGGGGCCCGTCCGGGAGGCCCCGTGACGGCCTTGTCCCGTAGAGGACCCTCGCGAGGGCGAGGGTCGGCCTCCGCCATCCGAAGATTCGCCTGGCAAAGCTACAAGCCGCTGACGAAAAGAAGCGAAGCCACGTTTTTGTTCGAGTGCGCGTGTATGTGTGTGTTTTACTTTTCGTTTTTTAAACCTGTGTCGCTTTTTTTTGCAAGCAGTTTTCTTCCTTTTATTTATTCGTTTTTTCCTTTAATATCGTTAACAAAATTCCTCATATTTATAGACATTTTTATTCAAAATAAGATCTCAATATTATACACGATTTCTTTCTTTTTTGACTATGTACAGAAGTGCAAAAAAAGTCAACCTTCATCCCCCCATCCATCCCCCTAATCTTCCTGCCATGTGGCTGCATCACCGAAAGGGCTTCCTGTTACCCGTTTCTGCCCGCCCACCGGACCGGATCCCTCCAAATCGCGCCAGCTCTCTATAGAGTGATCATATATGCAGCTGTTACTTTTTTTTTTCTTGTTGTTTTTTTTCTTTTTGTCTATTTCTTCTTTAACAAGGCCTGACTTCCAGGGACATGTTCAAACAATAGTTACTATCTGAAATGAATACAGTAGAAAACAACTTTTAACATCTAAGAACTATAGTTACTTTCTTTCTTTCTCTTTTTTTCTTTTTTCTCATTCAAACGACTAAATTACAAACCAGAAGATCGTTAAAATATTCCAATATCAGATGCGGTTGATGCCACAGCAGCATCTCAGTTTGACTCTTGGCAACTATTTTCCTCATATATCCATATAAAAGATGTTCCGTAAAACGAGGAGGAAAAAAAAAAGAAAGGGAAAAAAAATTTGACAGAAAAAACTTCTTACTTTTCACTAAAAAAAGAGAAGTAAAATGAAAAAAAAAATTTTTTTTTAGTTTTACAACTACTAATATTCAAAATCAGCACTACACAAATCTTTAAAACTCATTATGGTATGAAGAACACAATAACAAAAAAAATAATATATATATTTATATTTAGATATATTTTTCTAATAGTACTACAAAAGTTATCGGTAAATCTTAACTTGACAACAGTATCCAAGCTTTAGTTATGTGACAAAACATTCCTATGTGTTTTTTTTTTTTTTGCATTTTTGCTTGTTTGTTTGTTTTTCGACAAATGAAACATCAACAATAATAATAATCATAATGCTAATAATAATAATGTAGTGGAAACGATGGACAGATAACCAGGAACAGGGGAAACTCGTAACTAAAGGTTAACGGCCGTGATGAAACGGGAATACTAGCTCGAGAGTGGACGCGTCAGAGCGGCGTACCGTGCTCGTGTGGACTAAGGCGGTTTGCTGTTGAGTAATACAATCATTAAATCGTGCCCTCGTCGGATGTACTTCGCTAGCCAGCGGCGGCCCTGTGAATCGCCCGCCCACGCGCCGCTAGGGCGCATTGTTTATCCGGCTTTTTCCGTGAGGCTGCAGTGACCTCAGCCCTCATCGTCCGCCCACGTGGGGGCCGAGCGGAGCAGGAAAGAAACAACAACAACGACAAAACCCAACAAAAAAACCCAAAACAAAACAACAAACACACCCACAGTCCTGATCACAACAACAACAACAAAATAAACAACAACGAAAGATCACAAAAGCTTTCTTTTTCCGTCTATCGGAATTTTCCGATTAAACTATCCTAGAAAACAGCAAAACAGTCGGTCGGAACCATCAGTGGTGCTAAACTCAAACTAAGAGAACGACACAGCTATAAAACGCATGTGCCCATCATAACTGAAAACAATGCTGATTTGGTAACTGTAGATTAGCGTTAGCATCCGCTAGCTCCTCTACATAGCACAGGACTCGGGAACGGGATCAAATAACCAAAAAACGAATAATAATAATAATAATGATGATAATAATAATAATAATAATAATAATAATAATAATAATAAGCCTGGAAATAAAAGTTAGCACTGAAATGCTAAAGGGAGCCCCTTTTTCCATATTCGTATTCTTTTTTTGGCGGTTATTTTACGTCCTGGGTGTAACGCGGGGAAGGAGGTAGGGCAAGTAACAAACGTTCAGTTTCCCTAAACCATCCACGACCGGAAATACTAAAAAGAAAACCCGGAAAAATGAAAGTGAAAAAAATAAAACAATGCTAATAATAAAAACCAGAATAAGACATCACACCAGAGACTTAAAGGCATTAATAATACAAACACGTGACCTAGGATAATCAGACCTAGAACAGTCAGTCTAAATCTGTTCTCTCTTTTTTTGTTGTTGTTTTTTTTTTTTTTTGGATGCAAGTACTGTCTATGGCACTTGATGTGGAGTCGGCAACATGAAGAGTCGAAGCTTCAATGTGCTTAGAAAGGAACACTGCTGTGTCGTACAACTAGAACATTCATTGTTGTCATTTTGCAAGTGTCCTCCGTACAACCCCCCACCCCACCCACACCTCCCTCCCTCCCTCACTCCCTCCCCCCCTCCAAAAAAACAAGAAAACAAAAGGGAAAAAAAAGAGCTCATTACAATCAAGTTCTAGAAAAGATCGGCTTACAAATGGAACACTGCATGCACAACATCTAGTCTTTATAATAATGACATTCGGTTTTTTGTTCCTGTTTGCGTTATTCCGATACAAGGTGCGCCTCAGTTTGTAAACCATAAAAGAAACAAACAAAAAAAAAAAAAAAACACTCCACCGTGTAGAACACCCACCCTCCAGGTCAACACTAAGAATATTCCTTATATGATGTACCAAAAAATAAAATAAAATAAAATAATTAATAATAATAATAATAATAATAAAATGACACAGGACGTCACACATCAGCCTTTTTCTCGTCGCTGAAATGGTTCTGGCATGCTTTTGTTTTACCATCCATAGACAAAAAGAAAGGCAGACAGTGATGTTCTTTTGTTTGTTTGTTGGTTTGTTTGCTTGTTTTTTGTTTCTTGGTTTCTCCTCATTATTACCGAAGTGAAGAGTTCCCCAGACTCCCGAGACTGAACTATGTCAAGTCTCCTTGACGATGGTAAGCATGCGTGTTTTCCGTCATTCCCGGGAATGGTGGCATGGTTTATTTTCTTTTATCTTCTTTTGCTCTGCTTGGTGTATAAAGGGTGGTTCCTAAATCTGGACGGCACACGAGCACACTCCAGTGTGATCTAGAGGGGAGTGAAACAGGACACAAGGTCAGCTTCGCATGGAAAAGTGACTGAACCCCTTTCAGAATAACCTGGATTTCTGCACTGACTGCTAATCAAATGGGATCTCTTGGTTCCCTACAGTACCAGTCAAAAGTTTGGACATGCCCAGCTAAATGGATGTTGTTGATGATCTTAAGACTCTACAGTCTTACACTTAACAGCTCCAACTGATGAGAGTGCGGACCAGTCCATATCCTGATACACCACATATACTCTTAATGTACCACAGTATGATATTCCTCCATATCTCCACCTCTAATATATATTTAGTGGTGTAAAAACGTTGATCTGTTTTCCTGCACAGTGTAAAAGCTTTAGTTCTCCTTTCAGGTTAGTGAATATTCATGATGGACCGACCAATAGAATCGCTCCAAACCTGCTTAGACATAAACCTTGTTCTATATCAGCCTCCACTGCAGGTTAGGAAAGCTGGTTGATCCTCGTGTAAAGCTCCATTGAGGTGTTTAAGGTGGGCTGTATAATTCCATGAGTGCTATTTTATAGACTGAGGTCTTCACCTTTATTCTACAGTAAAGCATTAAGATAAACCAAAGGAGAGTCTTCTATGAGTGACAGTGACTGAACTTTTTTGACTGGTAGTGTAAGTTATAATTATAGACCAACGCAATATAACAACTACACAAACACCCTTTCATTGGGCACCTTGAGTAGCATCCACAACATCCACCTTGAGTAATAACCTGCGGGAACAGCAGAAACTACCTCCACCATGTTTAACCTTTGGACAAGACTGAGGAGGAATCTTAGACCCTTCCCCAGACTGCCATTCCAAATCTAGATTATACCATATCCAGGGAGTTTTTAACTGGACAGTTATAAAAAGGTGTGTTGGGGCCCTGTGCAAAATTGTACAGGTGGCCACTTCTTCAGTCAGCATGTACCATCATTATGTTGGTCTAATCAACCATGTATATGCATACACATGTATATACCACCACATTAGACAGACAGACAGACAGACAGACAGACAGACAGACAGATAGATAGATAGATAGATAGATAGATAGATAGATAGATAGATAGATAGATAGATAGATAGATAGATAGATAGATAGATAGATAGATAGATAGATAGATAGATAGATAGATAGATAGATATACAGACAGACAGACAGACAGACAGACAGACAGACAGACAGACAGATAGATAGATAGATAGATAGATAGATAGATAGATAGATAGATAGATAGATAGATAGATAGATAGATATACAGACAGACAGACAGACAGACAGACAGACAGACAGACAGACAGATAGATAGATAGATAGACAGATAGATAGATAGACAGACAGACAGACAGATAGACAGATAGACAGACAGACAGACAGATAGACAGATAGATAGATAGATAGATAGATAGATAGATAGATAGATATACAGACAGACAGACAGACAGACAGACAGATAGATAGATAGATAGACAGATAGATAGATAGACAGACAGACAGACAGATAGACAGATAGACAGACAGACAGACAGATAGACAGATAGATAGATAGATAGATAGATAGATAGATAGATAGATATACAGACAGACAGACAGAAAGATAGATAGATAGATAGATAGATAGATAGATAGATTTTTTTTTTGTTTTTTTATCCCAAATAATCTGAATGCTGGGATCATCTGGAAGTGTCCGGTCACCACTGTGGACTCCTTCGACAACAACAGAATGACACATTTGGTGTCTACATCTATCGGAACGTGCCGACGCAGCATTAGGGGGATTATAAACATTGAGCCAATTCATCCAATATTCATCATCCTCTTCTCTCAAACAAACGATTTCCTGCTGAAATAGTCAAGACTGATAATGAAGACCGTATGGTGTCATGGCCGGGCTTTAGAGACTTTCCCCAGCTGAAGCTGACAGACCGTCTAAAGCAGGGGTGTCCCGTCTTAGGTGTGGCCAGTACGGCTTCAGGTTTTCATTCCAACTAAGCAGGAGATCACCTGATCCGCAGTTTGAGCTGCCAAGACGCACTGATTAACCAAGTGGATCTTTTTTGGAAGGATAACTCGCGGCCGCAACGGCCGATTATGGATAAGATCGGACAGTACTGGTCTAACGGTTCTGCCACAGTAATGCAGTTCATAGTCTTGTTCATGTGACTGGCTGCTTCACAGCTATTTGGAACGAGTTTATTATTTGACTATTCGTTATTTAGACGTTCCGTCCCTTTAACAGGATCTTTACATTTCTGCTGCTCCGCATGACGTTTGAATTACTTTGTCCTGCACTGCAAGACAATGTGGTGGGGCCCACACGGCAGACCTCCTATACAGTGCAGTCAATACAATACGTACACTCGTCAACACAAGAACGGTTGCACCCAGAAGGAAGTATGGGATCGCAGTTGTATCCATCCCATGCAGCTTGAATATTCTCACACAGTTCCTGTAGATGGTGCGGTAGGGGTGTAGGTGGAGTGACACCAGGTCTTCTGGACGTGTGACACAAGACAACAAACCATTCGTCTTGGCTCTGACCACGGTGCCTCCACACACAGAGTCCTTGGTCGTCTCCACCAAAACAAAAGTGGGACTCATCACTGAAGATGACCTGCTGCCATTCTGGGTCACTCCATGACAGTCTGGCACGACACCACTGCAGTCTTTGGTGACGTAGACGTGGTGTTAAGGCCAGTCGTTGTAACGGTCTGTGTGCATGTAGTCCTGCGTCGTGCAGCCGTCCGCCAATGGTGCTGGGACTAACAGGATGACTCATGGAAGCATCACTGCTCACTGAATGCCCGCAGTTATGAGTGTTGGGTCAGCCAGGTACAGTAATAAAGCCCGTCCTTGCTCACGTCACATGCACAGCCAAGCTTGAAACTGGAATCATTCGCATGTCTCACAATGTCAAACCTACCCACCAAATTTCATTCCTGTCAGTTGATCCCTTCTGGGTGCAGCTATTCTTTTGATGAGGAGTGCGTATCACTCTTGTAGTAACTAAACAACAAACACTACATGCACACCAGGATGAAACCACTTACTGTTTGAAATGCTCCTACATCTGAGTCACATACTTGTGACTAGTCAGATGATCTGCAGATATTATTGGAATCTGGAAGCGAGAACAGAAAAAAGGAATTAACTGAAAGCATCGAGGCCAATAGCATTTAGCATTTAGCTCTACACTTCTACTGCCACACCAACCTCACAGCCAGCTTATTCTTCCTTTGGCGCCCATGTGCTTTTTAGATGAGCTGTTCTGCGTAGCACTTCACTATAGGTCAGTGTTCATAATGTTACATCACACCTCCCTGTATCTACACTCACTCTACACATACTTTCACCCTGTTCTTCAATGATCAGGACCCCCACAGGACCACCACAGAGCAGGTATTATGTGGGTGGTGGATCATTCTCAGCACTGCAGTGACACTGACGTGGTGGTGGTGTGTTAGTGTGTGCTGGTGTGAGCGGATCAGACACAGCAGTGCTGCGGGACATCTCAGTGTCACTGCTGGACTGAGAATCGTCCACCAATCAAAACTATACAGCCTACAGTGTCATGTGGGCAGCATCCAGTGGGCAGCGTCCTATGGGCAGGGTATTGTGGGTAGCACCGCTCATGAAGGACTAGAGGATTAGCATGATGAGCTATCATCTCTGACTGTACATCTACAAGGTGGACCAGCAAGGTAGGAGTGTCTAATAGAGTGGACAGTGAGGGGACATGGTGTTTAAACGCTCCAGCAGCACTGCTGTGTCTGATCCACTCACACCAGCACCATGTCAGTGTCACTGCAGTGCTGAGAATGACCCATTACCCACATCATACCTGCTCTGTGGTGGTCCTGTGGGGGTCCTGATCATTGAAGAACAGGGTAATAGAGTATACAGAGAAGCAGATGGACTACAGTCTGTAACTGCAGAGCTATAGAGAGCTCCTATATGGTCAGTGATGCTGATAACATGAGCCGTGAGTGTAGACATGTGCAGTAATTCTTTTGTTGGCCTCTTATTCGTATGTACATTCACCTCCACTTTATTAGAAACTCTCCCTTCCTCTGCCTTGCACGGGTACAGTTGAAGATCTGTTGGTGTACATCGTCCTCTAGCTCTTTATCAGTGGTCAGATACTGTGGTGGTCCACTCTCAAACTAGCAGCACTACACTCATACCAGCACCACACACACTACCATGCTAGTGTCACTGCTTTGCTGACAATGGACCGCCACCCTTGTAATATCTCGACAACAGTGGCCCTGTGGACAGAATCTGGCCAGTGATAAGAGAGTTGAAGAACTGTGCATGTCAACAGATGGGTCTATACAGTCTGTAAGGGCCTTGAACGCTTGAATGTTGTTTGTTTCTAATAAAGTGGCCAGTAAGTGGAAATACAAATGAGGTGTTTCTAACAAATTGACCAGATACTGGAAATGCAAGGTTGCTGTTTCTAATAAAGTGGCCAATTAGTAGAAGTACAACATTGGTGTTTCCAACAAAGTGGCCAGTTAGTGGAAGTACAAGGTTGATGTTTCTAATGAAGTAGCTAGTTAATGCAAGTTCAATGTTGGTGTTTCTAATAAAGTGGCCGGTTAATAAAAGTTAAATGTCGGTGTTTCTAATAAAGTGGCTAGTTAATAGAAGTCCAATTTTGGTGTTTCTAATAAAGTGGCCAGGTAATGGAAATTCCAGATTGGTGTTTCTAATAAAGTGGCCAGTTAAAGGAAATTCAATGTTGGTGTTTCTAATAAAGTGGCCAGTAAATGGAAATTCAATGTTGGTGTTTCTAATAAAGTGGCAGGTTAATAGAAGTCCAATTTTGGTGTTTCTAATAAAGTGGCCAGGTAATGGAAACTCCAGATTGGTGTTTCTAATAAAGTGGCCAGTTAAAGGAAATTCAATGTCGGTGTTTCTAATAAAGTGGCCGGTTAATAAAAGTTAAATGTCGGTGTTTCTAATAAAGTGGCTATATAATAGAAGTCCAATTTTGGTGTTTCTAATAAAGTGGCCAGGTAATGGAAATTCCAGATTGGTGTTTCTAATAAAGTGGCCGGTTAATAAAAGTTAAATGTCGGTGTTTCTAATAAAGTGGCCAGTTAATAGAAGTCCAATTTTGGTGTTTCTAATAAAGTGGCCAGTTAAAGGAAATTCCAGATTGGTGTTTCTAATAAAGTGGCCAGTTAAAGGAAAGTCAATGTTGGTGTTTCTAATAAAGTGGCTAGTTAATAGAAGTCCAATTTTGGTGCTTCTAATAAAGTGGCCAGGTAATGGAAATTCCAAATTGGTGTTTCTAATAAAGTGACCAGTTAATGGTAATTCCAGATTGGTGTTTCTAATAAAGTGGCCAGTTAAAGGAAATTCAATGTTGGTGTTTCTAATAAAGTGGCCAGTTAAAGGAAATTCAATGTTGGTGTTTCTAATAAAGTGGCCAGTTAGTGGACATAAGTAATATATTGTACACCATTCAGATACAGTCTACACAACAACTGCACTCTCGGTGGTACTGACTAAATTAGAGTTTGAGCTATTATAATGCAACTTTAAAGGGGCACTCAGGGTCATAACCTTCATAACCATCTCTATATCTGTAATGATGCTTTTTGGGCCCCTTCAGAGGCATCCTAGTCGACTCTAGACTCTCGACTCTGGTTTTAGGTGTAGAAATCCCCCCTCTGATGATGTATCTTGAAGGTGGGAGGAACCTTTAAAAGGCTACCTGTACTTTAGTAGGGTGTGATGCTGCAGTGCAGCATGTTGCATGACAAATATCTACAGTCAGTGCTAATGTTACACCTGAGTGTCCCTTTAATTTACTGGTCAGCTTCAGTATGAGTGATGTCTTATTACTGTGTCAGGCGTGGCACCGGAAGCCACCTGATGATTAAATGCGGCGGTCCACTCAGTCTGAAAATCAGGCTTAGCATGACGTGTGGTATTTGTCTTTGACTGAGTGGTTAATGATCACATTCGCATGCAGGTTAAAAAGACAAAGGTCAACAAGTACAGTATGATGCAGCCTCACACTCACACCCACACACGCACCCCCGGCGAGACGTCCGGCGACCTCCCTTCACACGCAAACACACGGCCATTAAACTGAGCTGAGTGAGATGCTAGAAAGCTTAAAAGGAAGCAGAGGGAAAGCGGTAAAGGAGCAAACCTGATTGGCTGTGGCTGTTGCGAAGGGAACACTTGTGGCAGATGTGGTGGCTGCTGACACAGTGGCTGGCGAAGCACCGTGCATCATGGGAACTTTTTGGAGGGAAAACCAAATAACCAAAATGAACAGGGGATAGTGCAGATGTGATATCATTTTGATTACTTTCAGTGAAGGCAGATGAGCATGGTCGGGGGGCAGGAGGGGGTGGGGGTGTGTTGGGGGGTTAGGGGAGGTTATAAAAAGGACAAGCCATGCCACAGGTCATTAGGTCAACGGCACATTAGTGATGAATCATGCTGCCATTGCAAGGAAGCAACATTTCACTGAGGATGAAGGCACAAAATCAAAAAGGGAAATGGTAAACATGTCTTTCTTAGAGATACAGTTATTGCTTCGTGACTTTAACAAAGAGTGTGCTGAAAAATATCACAGGGACACAGTTTCATTCCAAACCTAGTCCATCTGCCAACACATGTCTGGTGTCTGGAGTTTGCTTTGTTAGTTTGGCACTAGATCTATAAGGCCAGTGTAGCTAACTGCATCAAATTGCATCACAAGTGGCAATCATAGGGGTCCAAGCACTAGCTGTCTGGCGGAGCCAGAAAAGCACAAATGATGAGCTCTGTTTCTAGGATGGCTGCTATTTTTATAGATGTTGGGTCTTCAAGGGTAGATGTCTGCCAAACTCCATACACATCCTCTCTTTGACCTGGGTTCGGTAAACAATATCATTTGAACACATAACATTTGTACATGACTCATATTTCAAAAAAGCCTTGAACTCTTCAGTTGTCTGGTTCCTATTAATGCTACAGTGAACAATGTAGCTAACTACTGTCACACGTCCTGGTCCTCCCACTGCTTTTGCTGTGCCTCCAAACTACAACTCCCAGGAGTCATTGGTGTATGACATCACCATCACATGTCCCACAGCCACCAATCAGGACTTAGTCCCCTGAACCATCCAATGCAAGGTATTGCCGACATTCTGTGTTGTTTATTGTTTTCTACTTTCCCGTGTTTGACCTGCTTGTTTTTTGACCCTGTCTTTTGAGTGTTGTTCCGTACTTTGTTTATTTGGACTGGTTGCTCTCCTGGTTTTGACCCTTCCTTCTCTTTTCACTTTTGTCGTTTGCCTTCTCCATGTATCTGGTCTACTCTTCTGTACTATCCCTTCATGATTAAACCTCAAAGCTTTTTAGATATCCGAAAGTGTCTGGTGTATTTGCCCAGCATTGTAACTACAAGTTTCATCAAAAGTGACTATTACATTGTCGCCAGTAAATACTCATGGCCTTTGGTTTTAGAAGGGCTGCTATTTTTTTATAGATGTCAGGTCTGTCCTCTTATCCTCTTTTTTGGCATTGGTATGGTAAGCAGTGAAATTTAAATACATAACTAGAAAACTATTTTTGGACATTACTCATATTTTAAAAATGTTTTTTTATAATACCTAGAAAAATGTAACAGTGGAAAAAAGTGACTCATATTAAAAAAAGGTTTAAGGTCAACTTAATCCGTCTAATGGAGCCAGTAGAGCAAAAACTATGAGCTATGTTTATATAGAATGGCTCATATTTTTATAGATGCAAAAGGTAGATATTTGCCAAATTCCATATGCTTCCTCTTTTTTAAAACTTGGTATAGTAAGCAGTACAATTGGAACAAATACCTAGAACATCAAACAATTTGACTCAGGTTGACTTAGGTCATAGCCTTCCCAAAACTCTCCAGCATCAGACAACATAGTCTGGTTCCTATTACTGCCACAGTAACATTGTAGCTAACTACAAATTAATTCATCAGTGGCAATTATAGGGGTCCAAGCACTATCTGCCTAATGGAGCCAGTAGAGCACAAATACGGTTTCAAAACAGTTTCAGGTTTTATAGATATGGGGTCTCAAAAGGTAGATGTCTGCAAAATTCCAAATTCTAACTTCTAATAGTGTATCAGCTAAGCAAGTCCTATCTGCCTAATGGAGCCAGTAGAGCAAAAATTATGAGCTATGTTTTCTGTTTTTATGTTTTATGGATGCTGGGTCTCAAAAGGTAGACGTCTGCCAAATTCCATAAATATCCACTTTTTAAACCTTGGTAAACAGCAGCATTTACACAAATACCTAAAAAAAGAATCATTTTTGGACATGACTCTTATTTGCATAGTTGATAACTCACAGAAGTCCATAATTTGCAGTTACCCGTGTAGTTTAGTCTCCAGTTTAGAGTGCCAATTCTGTGAACAATTCTTGGACCATGTTGCGTTTTGCATCAACCCGTCTGATGGCTTTGTTTATACCTTAACCATTTAATTATACACAAGGTTTCAGTGGAATTCCCCTTTAATGGTGCGATTTGAGGCAAGTGCACGAGGATTCGGGCATGTGTTTATGGATTTCATGACTTGTTAGCTACATTAGCCTTGTAGCTTCGATACAAAACTGAAGAAGGGACACCAAACAAGTCTGGGCTGATTGACTGTGTTTGCCGTAAGGCAACAAATATGCCATATATGACATTTTGCCAAACTATTCCTTTAATCTGGAAGGTATTTACCTTCTAAGGCTCTGTTTTGTGGTGGTTTTCGTTTTCAAATCTCAGGGACAGAAACCTACCAGTCTAGCAGTATGAAATCCGCAGGCCCGTTTATTCAAACTACACAGTGAAGAGCTGCAGACTAAAAAGGGAAAAAGGCTTTTTTTTTTTTGTTTGAATCTTGATAATCAAGAATTAGAAATGCTTGGCAGCACACCAAACGTCGCTGCAGGTGTCATGCACAATATTGAGCCTGCCCATCATGCATTGCAACAGGAAGTGAAGTGGAAAGGCAGAAGGGAGGAGGGGTGGGGGTGGGAGAGAAGAATCAACACAACCCATCACATGTGTCATTAGAATGGAAACATAATACAGGATAATAATGTTAACGGGAACAGGAGAATACACATTCTACAGCACTCAACAATTAATACATGGTAATTAATGGCTCTTACAGAGGTGCAGCGATGCTAACCTGGTCTTTTAGTGGTTTGGTCGATTGTTGCAACAGTTTTGCTTACTTTTTTAATCCAAGTTTATGCCACAACTTATTTAGGTCAATATGAAAAGCGCTTTACTTAATTGTTTTAAGATCACTTTGTGTTTAGGAAGCCACATTAACCATTGCAATGTTTTTTGGCTGCACTAAGACACATTCACCATGCATCACGCTGTAGCCAAACATTTCTGTTCAGCAGCTCATATCTGGCTCCAAAAAAGTGGTTCGCACTTCGGTATGAACATGGTTGTTCATTATTCCAATGAACTCTTAGAACCCTAACACTACGTTCACACTATCAGACGACAAGTCCCTAACGTTGCCCCAAGTTTGTGGGTGCATACTTGTAATGCCTTGTATTCCACTGGTTTAAAAAAGTCATGTGACATTACTCTGAGCTGAACTCGGGAATATTCGTGTACCACCAGTGATGTGGTCGTAGATATTAGCACATTCAACAGGAGGCAGTCGTCCTACGGCTTCAGTAAAGCCTGGGAGCCAGCACTAGCATGGGCACAAGCACTTTGTTGGTGGAAAAGAGGTATCATAGACACTAGGGTCCGAGGTCCCCAGCCCTCTAGATGCTAGTCAGTTAATAACCCCCCTCTCTGACTTGTCATCCGTTGAGTAAAGTATAATTCATGTGTCATATAGGTTTGGTTATGATTTTAATCGGGCTTGTACAAGGTCTAGGAACGCTAGCTAGCTTTTGAAGCGCATATTTAAATAAATAGCTAACTGCTTGCATTCGAGGCTAGCTTTATTGGCCGCCTAGCATGCTGGCTAACCTAGCTAGCTATCGAGTGACCTAACTCACACAAGAGACCCCAACAATATCAGCTGGTTTCTTCCATGCTTAACTTTCCGTCAAATTTATATGTGGAAAGTAGCATCATGTAAACTGGGGAAAGTGGTTATGAGCTTCTCCTCCATGTTTAGCTCCACACTAGAACTGAGAATTGGAACCAGATGCTGGTGGAAACTAAAAATTCAGAGAGGGCAGAACTTGGGGACCTTGGACACTAGTGTCTATGATACCTCTTTTCCACCCAACCAAGTGCGTGTTGCCCATTGCCTAGTGCAGGGCATTCCTAGGCTTTACTGGATGTGCACAAATGTAGCGACTGCCTCCTGTTGAATGTGCTAATATACGAGCACATCACTGGTGGGACACGACTGTTCCCGAGTTCAGCTCATGCAGTTCATCACGGACCTTTGCCGCTTGCGTCACAGGTTTCACGATTCCAGACCAGAGAGGTAATGGTGCTGGAATGGCACCGATTCTTCCGGCTGTGAACCAGCTTCTTTGCGATGGAACACTGCAGACCAGTTTGAGATTTTCGCCCCGGCACCATGTTGTTGGAAATGGGCTTGGAGTGGTTCGAAGAAGTTGTTGGAGCGGGTCGTTTAGAATATTAAGGACATCTTAATTTTATTTATCACCGTGTTGCTAGCCGCTAAATCACGGCTACAACTCACTCCCAGGGTAAATGACTGTTAGCTTGTTGCTCTGTCTCCTGGTAGTGTGAACAGAGCCTCTATTCTATGGCCCGTAACTCACGAAAGGCATCACTTACAAACATGATTCATAAGTGCATCATATATGTAAGTTAACCCTTTCCCAACCTACGTTGCATAGGACAGAGCCCTCTAGATGCTAGTCAGTTAGTAAGCTTCCCTCTGACTTGTCATCCATTGAGTGAAGTATCATTTATGTGTCATATAGGTTTGGTTATGATTTTAATCGGGCTTGTACAAGGTCTAGGAACGCTAGCTAGCTTTTGAAGCGCATATTTAAACGAAAAGCTTATACATGGCTTGCATTTCAAGGGCGCATAGCATTTACTGTGGCTGACTAGCATTGGCTGTGCTTACCTAGCTAGCTATCGATGTTTTGATCCTAATTTTCCTTTCACACAAGAGACCCCAACAATATCAGCTGGTTTCTTCCATGTCAGGGTAAATGACTGTTAGCTTGTTGCTCTGTCTCCTGGTAGTGTGAACACAGGGTAAGATTGTACCACATAGGCAGTCCATATGTCTCTATTCTATGGCCCGTAACTCACGAAAGGCATAACTTACAAACATGATTCATAAGTGCATCATATATGTAAGTTAACCCTTTCCCAGCCTACGTTGCATAGGACAGAGCCGTGCAAACTGCCTATAAAATACAGGCCTAGGGTTCTAAGGGTTCCAAGGGTTGCTCAGGTTTCTTCAGCTGCACCGATTGGACACAATTTGTTAATTGTACAGCATTCAAATCTGCTTGATGATTTAGCAGGAATTGAAATCAATTACCTATCCAAGCTTTCCCATAACATCTAGTATTACAGCTCAAGCATTATTTGGCCATGTGGTGTATAAATGGAAACATGATGGAAACACATCACTAGGCTAAATAGGGATTGTACCAAATATGGCCAGGTCAATCAGACCAATGGAAACAATTGCAAACGAAAGCAGTGTCACTTCTTGAAACTCACGTGTAGCTCCTTTCATGCACCTTCTCATATTAATCAGACCCTGGGCACCACAGTCAAAGGTTATACACTGGCCACACATGCCTCTCTAACAGCTGAAGCCAGCGCAGATACTGTTAAATTCTCGCAGGGGCTCCTGGGAAACTCCAGCTAGGCTACTGATCTAGCTCTCCTTGCAGAGTGCTGTCCATTTGCACGCTGTAAACGGCCCGTGACAGGAACAGTAGGGGGTGGGGTTGCTGTGTGTTGCGTGTAGGTTGATGGGGGCTGGGGGAACAGGAGTATCAGTGTGGTGAAAATCAATGCTGTGCTATTTTTAGGCTGGGCTGGGCGGAGAGCGGGCCGGAGCGAGATGACTTTGCTGGGCCTGGGTTGTGCCGGGCTGGCGCCGGTGCTGCTGAACAGACTGGGGAAGTGGGGAGGGATAATGACAGTTCACCTTGACTGAGCCCACTGAGGTATACTCCAGTATTAAGACAGTATCAGGCCTGCAGAGAGTGGGTATGGCCAGTCAGTCATTTTAGGAAAGGAGGTTTACTCCTTCATTCTAGACTGATTGGTCATTAGGCTTGATGGGGCTCATGTCAAGGTAAACTGAAATCTCCTGTTTGAAGTCGTATGTAAACACTATGACTCAACATTTAGTGTTGGGTCATATGTTCCAAATGCCTATTTTAATGGCATTTCCATGTTTCCTTGCAAATTTCTGAGTTTAGCTCCGCCCTATTCACAGAATTAGCATAGGGTGCTTTCTGGATAATGGATAAAAGGAATGACTGCTTTTTGAATTGGCATCAAGTAGGTCAGCCAATCGGAAGAGATGTCATGTACATATAGCAGTCTTAGTCACAGTAACAGATGGATTAGGAATAATCGATTATACAAAAAATGCCATAATATATAATAGAACCTTTTTGGAATATTCTGTACATCAGTTATGTAGATTTAACTTTTAAGATTAGTTACTATTTCAGTTTCTAATATTACTATTAAACTTGTACTATAAAGCACATTAACCCTTTAACTTCCTGCTCAACCATTTGGTAGAGTAACTATTTCAAAGATGTTGAATTTAACTCCACCTGATTGTGCCGTCTCTAGGTGTGTTAGGCTAAGGGAACCTGCTAGGTCACCAAGCCTTTCAATAGATACACCTTTACTATTCTTTTCTATACAGGAAGCAAGCGGCAAGTAACTTCCTTCACACATGTGGATTGTTTTGGGTGGAATTTTCGAAGGTAAGCTTATTTTAACAGCATATTACAGTTTCAGAGGTTTTGATGAACAGAACTATGTAACTTTATACAACAAAAAAGGTCTAATAATATTTCTTTCTTTATGTTAAAGGTGTCTATAGTAATCTAACTCAATTAAATGCTAAGCTAATGTAATTAAAGCTGGCGATTATTGCCCTAAACAAACAAACAAAAAATTCTGCTTCTTTTTGTTTTTTTGGTGAGGATGTTAATGAGTTAAGCAACCACTTGCATGAAAGGCATGCAACATAAATGTAGAATATTATCATTATTATTATTATTATTAGTGGTAAGTGGTAGTATGTGGGGTTATGGGGGGGTTAAAATGTGGCATGCTTGAAACAAATAAAAAAAATTAGTTTGAACATTTTACAATAAAGGCACGTCTATTAATATATAGTTATACTTATAAACATATACTATACTATACTATACTATACTTTACTATACTATACCATAACCATTACTAAATAGTTATGTAATGTAGCAATCCATTATTAATAGAATGATAAAAATAAGTTTCTAAAATGATCATAATATAATATAAGTTTATGATCCTTACTAAACGCCTCAGCAATGTCTCAATTAATCGTTAATTAATGTATGTGTAATTACATTGTCTAATTCGCTCCTGGAGTATTCCTACCCTCCATATTTGTGTTTCACTGTTAAAGCTAATCATGGCCCATTTCCCCAAAAGCATTTTAGAGTTAGGATCATAATAGTTTCCAATAGTTTCAATATATATTGAATGTATTACTTAAATATTAATAATTAATAACAGAATTTAATGGTCTGTGTGATCCTTATTGTAAAGCCGCACATGCACAAAAGTGTTTTATAAATATTACATAACCAATATATCCTCGCTGTCCAATGAAAAAAAATATATATATATGACACTTTTTGGGCTATTTTGACCATTATGCTTCATTTAAACACTGCTTGGAAAAAAGTCTGGTTCCACTGACTTACATTAGAATTAAACCAGGATTTTTCCTCCTCCTGTAAAGTTACCATTTTGGAAAAACCTGTTTTACTTTGGACAGAGATGATATACTTTATGTATGTACTTGATATGAACTTGATAAACTCTGTGCTCTTATGTATACGTGTTTTAATTTTGCTACATATTTATTTTAGTTTAGATTATCATAGACTTCAGTAAACTGTATATTGCTTACTTCATACTGTTCCAGTTGTTGAGTTACACAGTTATCATTACTATTATTATTTAATGATTAAGACATCAGTTCTGCATTTAGTAAAGATCATAAACTACTTAATAATATCTAAAATAATATTACTCTTTATTTGTAAAATCAGCTAATGATTAATGACTTACCTATTTGTAATGCTTAAAATATCTAATAAAATATAAAATATGTAATAAAATAATTTAAAAGAAATATTTGGTATATCAGTTACATAGCTATGAAAGTGAGGAACTGAAATATGAGTTTTTCAATTTTTAGTATCACTATTAAAGTTTGACTGTAAAGCACATTAATCCTTCAACTTCCTGCTCAACCTTTAACCTCCTGCTCAGCCTATTTTGTGAACCTGATTGGGTCATTCAGATTTCTCCAGGCCATTCAATACATCCTCTCTCACAAGTTGGCGACCTCGGCGCACTACCCGTCTCAGCATCCGCTGACCATCACTCTATCTAACACTTCATGGCTACGTTGCTGTTGTTCTCAATCACTTTCACTTTGTTATAATCCCACTGACAGTTGATTGTGGAATATTTAGTAGTGAGGAAATTTCATCGATAGACTTATTGCACAGCCGGCATCCTTTCACATCACCATGCTGGAGTTCACTGAGCTCCTGAGAGCGATCCATTCTTTCACTGATGTCTGTAGGAGCAGTCTGCATGTCTAGGTGCTTGGTTTTATCCACCTGTGACCATGGAAGTCTCATATCCAACCACTCGGAAGGACGTTTTGCACTAGTCCGGTTGAACTTCAAGATTACTCATGGAATAATTTAGTAATCAGGTGTTTGGATTATTCCAAGTCATAATTGGGGTTGGTGGAGTCGGAGCATGCCCCTCTGCGAGGTTAGTGTCAGTCAGGCGCATGTGAGGTCAGTGGATTAATGCAAAAGGTGCCCAGGTGAAAGTAGAACACGTCTGTCAGGCTCACCTGACGGTATGAAGGCTGCCTGTTGATGGAACTGCATGTTGGTGAGAGCCTGTTGGTACTGGAACATGCCAGTGTTGAACATGGCGGTGGCACCGTTGGTTTTTTCAAGTGCAGGTCTCTTTGGTAATGGAGGCAAAACTGGTGGTATCCCCTGGCATCCAAAGGTAGACAGATAGAGAGAAGAGAGAAGGTGTTAGGAGACCGAAAAAGCTTTACTGTGAACAAACAAGCAGCAAGCAAGCAGTGGTCTACTCTATACCTCACGGTGGTTCGGATTTAGTGCCCACATAAGTGAAGAGAAAGGCTGGATACAGTGCTACAATTCAGGCTGTAGAGCAGGCATAGTTTTAAGGGCTGGAGCTTTCATTAAATACTAATAGCAATTCAATACCAATAATAATAATAATAATAATAGATAAAAATGGTATTAACAAAGAAATCTGCACTGCTAGCTCCATGATAAAGTTCAAGCGGTGTTAAATCTCTCCCCCCGCTACGTGCCCACCCACTTCCAGAGACATGCAAAAGTAGAAACAGTAATGTTCATGCAGGATACGTAGACAAAACATTAAGATACTGTAGCTCTAAACTCATGCTACGTAGAAATTTCCATCAACAGAAATTAGCCTTACTTGTTCCCGCCCTGTATCAGTAGAGGTGATGAACTGACTGTGGCTATCGGTAGTCAAAATTTCCGTTTCCCTATGTACTTACTTCGGCATTCGTCAATTTATTGATTCATAGCTCTTTATATTTTAGCCCAGTCTGTAATATCGTCCTTCAACCGTCACAATCAATTAATCACCCCTTCTATGAAATCTTGCATATGTAAAATCAAGTATAACGTTGTAGTTTCAACATAGTTTCTACATGCCAAGCTAAAAGGTGAAAGGTCATAGTACCAGGTCAAAGGTTGCCTCGAGGGGTCGCTTCAGTGATTTGACAGCCGACTGAGTCTTAATTAGCAGGCAGCGAGCACATGATGGCAATGGGCCAATGGGGATCAAGCGCATTAACATAAACAGCAAGCAGAGGTGCATCATGGGGGCAGCAGTGCAGTTTGGGTAGGTGAGAAAAAAAACAAAAACAAAAAAAACAAATCATCGGAATGCAATATACAACAAATAACAAGACTAATGCATGCACAGTAATGACAATTAGTTACTGGAAGGACTACTCTAAGTGTCATGTACATAAAGGGTCAGTTACTGCGATAGATTGATAGATAGATAGATAGGTAGATAGATAGACAGATAGAAGAACATTATAACAGCCAGACAGATTTGATCTACAAGGCCCTGCTTCTATCTGAAGGAGTTATATCATCATGATCAGCCCCGTTTGTAGAGCCCCTTGTGGAGAATGATTAGAATGTCAGTTTGCTTTGATGAGCGGAGATAGTCCCATAATGGCAGGTATCATCAGTAAGACCTGGTGTGCTGGTGTTCTGTCAGTAGGACAAGATTTATTCCCTGCCATGTCTTTAAGGGTCTGTAGCTTACATTACGGTTTTCCATGGATTTCCAAAAATGCAAGACAAAGCCTCTCATTATTATAAACACCTGTTTCAAAACTTTGCACTTTCAAAACTCAAAAACTATGAACATTCTTTTAGTTATCAAATTTACAAAAAAAGCCCCATCAGGATCTAAACAATAAATATTAAGCATAACTGCTAAATAATTAATAAAATAGCAATGATGGATACATAGTAGATATATAAATACATATAGTGGTCGTGGGCCGGAGGCTAGGGAACCAGCCTTGTGACTGGAGGGGTGCTGGCTGATTCCGCGAACTGACAGTAACAACTGAGGTGCCCTTGAGCAAGGCACCTAACCCCCAACTGCTCCTCGGGCAAGTGTGCTCACTGCCCCCTAGAGTGGGTGTGTGGGTGTTGCACTTCATGGATGGGTTAAATGCAGAATACAAATTCTTCTGTGTAAAAATCAAAAAACTCTCTACTCAGCAAATGATGGCCTCACCGATTTAGATTTTAAAACTGGGTGTACTTTATGCATGTTCAGAGTAAAAGCAAAAACACAACATAAAAAAATATTAATATACATTGCATTATCATTTCAGTAAAAGCTATATTAAATCATACGTCTGCAGATCTTAAGTGTGTGCTGAACTTGTAACTTATCTGGAGCCTGTTCCACGTTTTAGAAGCATAACGCAGAACTTAAAGTACAGTAATATTTTTTATCATTTTAAATGTACTAGTTTTGTGCTAATATGTGTCTACAGCAGGTTCAATTATGCTGCATACTGAAAATGTTAAAAGGCAATAGACAAAATAAAAGTTACATTTAATTTAAATGAGACATATCCATCATCAGAAAACGGCATATTTTAAATGTTTGTTATTATGGTTATAAATGTTTGGTTGAAATTTTGCATATTAGGAATTTAGTATTCAATAATAGAAACTTGGTAGAAAGTTTGGAAAAATACACAATAAAGAAAAAGAGTTAAATCAAGTGCTTACATTTTAGAATTGTGTTCATGTAGTACTCCTATATCGTCACTGTCCAAAGAAAAACAAGTATCTCCAAAATGGCAACTTTACAGGAGAGGCCAAAAACCTCATTTAACTTTAATGCAAGTCAATGGAACCAGAGTTTAGGAGTAAAATCAAATTAAAAAATTAAAATTTGCTTAAAATTTTAAATTGTGGCATAAAAATACACATTCCTGAACTTACTGTATATTTGGAATGCACTAACATGAAATTCCATTAACATTTACAAACGGTTGGGAACCTGATGGGGCGAATTTTTTAAATTCCCAAAAACTATTTGAAGTATAGTTTTAATATTTTGCAAAATTATGTTAAAGATTTGGCTTAAATTTTTTTTCATGGAAATCCATTATGTAAAATTCCAGTTGAGCTGGTATGGCATAATACAGGGCAGTTCCTGTGGGAACACTTTATTTAAATCCTGCTGCATAACACTGACAGACCGTTACCGTTACCATTACCGGTTATCGCTATATACCCTAGTTAGCCATCAAGGCATCAACACTATGATGTGTGTCATAAACAGCCAGAGTATGACATCATAGGCATAATGTATCTGAACACACCATCTCATATCTGCCATGACACCTTTACATCTATGTGTTATGTAACAGTGTTTGAATAAGGTGTTACCAAACCTGCCGTAGAAACATCTGGCACACATAGAAGCCGCTGCTGCTAAACCCAGCATTAAGAGCGCAGATCTAACATTATAACACAGTTATAACAGCTGACATAGAGGGTTAGGGACCAACACACCAGTCTGCCTTTGTGGCAGCCTTCGATGTGGCTCATGAGCGATTGCCGGCTGCAGCGGTCACAGCTCCTACATGGGACGGGGGGATGGGGCTTAGAAGGGAGGAGCAGCAGAAGAGCCTGAAATGTGTGCTAAGGAGCGGGCAGGGTGGTGGGAGGGGCTTTGTGTACGAGTGGCATAGGGGCCGACCTACCATGGCGGCAGCAGCCGCCGCCTGGTTGACCTGGTGCTGGGCGGCTTTGATCTTGGCCTGCAGGTGCGCCGGCGGGTGGAAGTACTTGCACTTCTCGCGGGAGCAGCGGCCCTTGATGTAGTCCATGCACACAGTCACCGTGTTGTCATTGGTGTCGATCATGGTGCTGTCGGCCGGGTGGGCGAAGCGGCAGTCGTTTTCGCCTCGCGTGCAGTTCCCTCGCTGGTACTCCCGACACACCTGACAGGTGGAGACAGGGAGAAAGAGAGAGAGAGAGAGAGAGAGAGAGAGAAGAGGGACCTTGTGAATTCTACTGAAATACATTTGAGCCAAATGCTGGGAACTTATTCATTTAAGATATTTAAGATTTCAAATCTATACCTTAAATATATAAAACATATTTTCATATATCACCAAAACAGCTGCACCCGGAAGGAGGTGTGGGATTGCAGGGCTACTGGGAAGGAGGTCACCAGGAACGATACATGATGATACATTTAGACTGATATGGGGAATGTTTATTGAGCTACACATACAGAAGTACTGTCTCCCAGTATGGCGTTGGGACTTGAGACATCTCAGCATGGAGCTGTAGAGGCTCCTAATGGTGTCCTGTGATAATCCATCCCATGCAGCTTCAATATTCTCACATAGTTCCTGCAGATGGTGCGGTACGGTTGGAGGTCTGGTCTCCACAAACCCTCCATCTGGCTCTGGCCATGGTGCCTCCACACAGATTCGTTGGTCGTCTCCACCAAGACTAAAGCTGAGCTCGTCACTGAAGATGACCCGCTGCCATTCTGAGTCACGCCATGACAGTCTGGCACGACACCGTTGCAGTCTTTGGCGACGGTGACGTGGTGTTAAGGGCAGTCGCCTCCACGATCTGTGTGCAGCCGTCTGCCAATGGTGCTGGCACTAACAGGATGACTCATGGAGGACATCACTGACCGATGAATGTCTGCAGTCGTGGCTGTAGGGTCAGTCAGGTACAGTGATAAGGACTTGCGTATGATGTCAAACCTGCCCACCCAAGTATCCCTTCCTTTGAGGACGAGTGTATTTCCTGTAGAAGGAGTCACTTGTGTGAAATGGCATGTGTTTGGCACTGGGAGCGAAGAAAACGAAGGGTGGTCTCTGATTTTGTACAGTGCTGCCAACAGTCAGTAATACCTAATGTCTGGCAAACCTCAAGAGTAGTACCTGAATAGCAAGCCCAGCAGGAACAGACTACTCATGACCAGAGGCCTAGAGTTTAAGGGGTTAAACACTTCACACCTGCAGCCAGTAGGGGGCGCTCACCGCCTGTGCAGCCTGATACGTACGCAGTCAGGCTTCGCTCCTCTGAGCAGTGGGTTTACCTGGGAGACGTTATCTAGACAAATCCTCATAAATCACGAACACGAACGCGTGGCGGCCGTGCTGCAGCCTTGGCCCTGCCGCGTTTGGTGCGGCATCACAGAGACTTTCCAGACATGCTGAGTCTGGATGAATCATACAGGTGGGGCTCAGGGTCCAGACAGGAGGAGTTTGCTGCTGGGCCTCAGTCGCCCCCGCTGATTCAGAAGGCCAAAGGCTAACGATAAGGTGACCTGGTCTGGCCCCTGTCACCATGGTTGCCACCTCACAACCATCTCCTGTGTGAGTGACGGCCAAGTGAGTGCTAATGAAATCCACCGGGCACTGGCTGCTTTTTAAAGAGACGGAGGCAGCCTTGTTGTCAGGCAGACACTGCAAAAAGGGGGTGGGGGGCGAGCGAGATAGGCCGAGAGATAGAGATAGAGAGAAGAGAGGGAGAGAGAGAGAGAGAGAGAGAGAGAGAGAGAGAGAGAGGGAACAGCGTACGGGAGCCAGATAAAAACAATGATGAGGGTCAGGAGGCTTTCGAGAGCATTCAGAGAGCGAGAGAGAAAGAAACCTGCCAGAGATGGGGGGATGGAGAAAGACAGGAAATAGAGAGCAGAGCAGAACGATACAATACATCTGTCTCTATGGAGATGCGGCTGGCGGTCCAGATGGAGGCTCTATTCACGCTCAGCACCGCTGGCACACGCCGGCTCTGTTTCTGGCACAGACACTGAAGGAGAGTGATAGACCAGACAGGGAGGACGAGCGAGGGTCCCCTTCAGTCTCCGTCTCTCCTCTACCTCGTCTCGTCCTCCTGCTCTCTCACACACACTGAGACTTTCTCATCTCTATCTTTCTCTTCCTCTATTTTCTGCTCTCTCTTTCCTTCTTATTTAGATCCTTCCTTTCTCTCGCTCCTCTGCTCTTATTCTTTCTCCCTTTCCCATTACTTTCTTTCCACTGTCTTCTCTCTTTCTTTCTGTCTTTCTTTCTTTCTTTCTTTCTCTTTCTTTCTCTCTTTTTTTTTTCTTTCTTTCTTTCCACTGTCTCCTCTTTCTTTCTTTCTTTCTTTCTTTCTGTCTTTCTTTCTTTCTTTCTTTCTTTCTTTCTTTCCACTGTCTCCTCTTTCTTTCTTTCTTTCTTTCTTTCTGTCTTTCTTTCTTTCTCTTTCTTTCTTTCTTTCCACTGTCTCCTCTTTCTTTCTTTCTTTATTTCCACTGTCTTCTTTCTTTCTTTCTTTCTTTCTTTCTTTCTTTCTTTCTTTCTTTCTTACTTCCTCTCTCTCTCTTTTTCTTTCTTATATCTTTCTTTCTGTCTTTCTTTCTTTCTTTCTCTCTCTCTCTCTCTCTCTCTCTTTCTTTCTTTCTTTCTTTCTTTCCACTGTCTTCTGTCTTTCTTTCTCTCTTTCTTTTTTCTTTCTGTCTCTCTTTCTTTCTTTCTTTCTTTCTTTCTCTCTCTCTTTTTTTCTTTCTTTCTTTTCTTTCTTTCTTTCCACTGTTTCTTTCTTCTTTCTCTCTCTCCCTTCCACTTTCCTTATTTTTTTCATTTGCTATTTCTTTTGCTCTCTATCTCTCTCTCTCTCTCTCTCTCTCTCTCTCTCTCTCTCTTTCTTTCTTTCTTTCTTTCTTTCCACTGTCTTCTGTCTTTCTTTCTCTCTTTCTTTTTTCTTTCTGTTTCTTTCTCTTCTCTTTTTTTCTTTCTTTCTTTTCTTTCTTTCTTTCCACTGTTTCTTTCTTCTTTCTCTCTCTCCCTTCCACTTTCCTTATTTTTTTCATTTGCTATTTCTTTTGCTCTCTATCTCTCTCTCTCTCTCTCTCTCTCTCTCTCTCTCTCTCTCTCTCTCTCTCTCTCTCTCTCTCTCTCTCTCCTTTTGTTAATATGGTTGTAACCGCATGTTTGTCTTGTTGGTGTCTGTGTTAGGGGCCAGGCTGCCTCGGGCCTTGACTACTGACGACATGCTTCAGCTGCTGAATGACGTCTTGAACTGCAGTGGATTAGTGTGCACCGAAACAAATACACTGATCTGGAGGTTCTGATACACACAGCAATGCAGCCTCCCCCCCCTCCCACCCCGAAAACAATATCAGACTGACGGTTCTACATTCCCGTTTCTGTAGGAGTTCATTTCATTATTTCCCCTCAGAGACGAGAGGAAGAGCTCTGCTAGCAGCACAGGCGATGCTGGCGTGCTGTTTGGAGAACAGCATAAATTAAAAGCCATTCGAGGCCCGGTATACGTGTGTCTATACCGGAGTGACACTTAGCCGAATGAAACAGGACTGTTCTGCTTCTATGGGGTATTTTTAGCGAGGCCGTATCTTGGTGAATTAGGCTAGAATTAAATTTTGCCCGAGATGGTTCAATGCACTCGACCGTAGTGCTTTGAGATGCATTTAAATGGGGCACCGTGGTCCCAACAGCCCCATTTAAATAATATTAGTTTGCAAATGATGTATACGGGAACACTTTACCATCATGATCCTGAACGCTGAGATGCAATCTTCATAAGCTGAACGTTCTGTTCATGGTGGGGCATTAGCAATTCCACACGCAGCATTCATTTAAACGGAATATAAAGCCTTTCCAGGAAGTCCTTGCTCTGGAACGCTTAACCTTTAGTAGTGAACAGTTAATACTTTAGTTTAGACATAACCATTAAATAAATAAATAAATAAGTTTTTTCACTGGGTAACTTGCTTCATTTATTTATTTATTTGGTGCTCGTTACGGTGAGCCGGGTTGCCAGGTCCCACCAAAAAAAGCTGCCCACCAAAAGTTGAGATTTTCAGGCTTTCCTCTTAATTTTCAAACTAGTTCCAAAAACACAAACCAGCCAATCCACACAGTATCTGGTGCTCAGTTGATAGTATCTTGAGTGCACCACATAGTATCTGGTGCTCAGCTGATAGTATTTTGAGTGCACCACATACTATCAACTGAGCACCAGATACTATCTTGAGTGCACCACACAGTATCTGGTGCTCAGCTGATAGTATTTTGAGTGCACCACACAGTATCTGGTGCTCAGTTAAGAGTATCTTGAGTGCACCACACAGTATCTGGTGCTCAGCTGATAGTATTTTGAGTGCACCACATACTATCAACTGAGCACCAGATACTATCTTGAGTGCACCACATAGTATCTGGTGCTCAGTTGATAGTATCTTGAGTGCACCACATAGTATCTGGTGCTCAGTTGATAGTATCTTGAGTGCACCACACAGTATCTGGTGCTCAGTTGATAGTATCTTGAGTGCACCACACAGTATCTGGTGCTCAGCTGATAGTATCTTGAGTGCACCACACAGTATCTGGTGCTCAGCTGATAGTATCTTGAGTGCACCACACAGTATCTGGTGCTCAGCTGATAGTATCTTGAGTGCACCACACAGTATCTGGTGCTCAGCTGATAGTATCTTGAGTGCACCACACAGTATCTGGTGCTCAGCTGACAGTATTTTGAGTGCACCACATAGTATCTGGTGCTGACCTGACCTGTATCAGGTACTCACATCTGGTGCTCACCTGACAGTATCTGTTGCTCAACACATAGTATCTGGTGCACATCACATAGTATTCATAACTTATCAGCTTGTATCTGGTACTTAACACATGGTATCTAGTGCTTATCTGATACTATCTGGTGCTCACCATATAGTACCTGATGCTTGCCACATAGCATGGGGAGCTCACCTGCTTGTATCTGGTGATCACCTGCATGTGTCTGGTGCTCATATACACCATGTTCCTTCAAAGGCTCCATAGAATTGAAATGTCCATTATATCAAATATGTGATGTCTCATTAATCTGAAGGGGATAGGAGAGGGGTGGTCATTTCTCCAACAGCGTTTGGGTGAGGCTGAAAATAAATGGGACTTTTGGGAGAAATGAGGGATGGGAAAAATGTAAGACCAACATTGAATTCATGCTTGGAGGTCTGCCCTGAGATGTTGCATCAGAAATGTCTGTTGGTTGAGCGGAGGCGCAGTAGGCGGGCATAAACTTTTCCATACCATTGATTCTTAATGGGAAAAAATTCGATAACCATGCATCACATCAAAAAGCCGTATGCAAGCACAGCATTTCTGACCCAACTGAACAATTTGGAGTTGGAATGGTGTTGATATCTTGAGTTTGTGAACAAAAAATGTCTACCAAGACTAAGAAAAAGAGGAGGAAGAAGAAGAAGAAGAGGAAGAAGACGAATAAGAGGAAGTCGGATAACTATAGTATGATATAATATTAATATACTGGATTCACAATGTGCAACACACCATGGACGTTCTTTTCCCTGAGTGAAAGGAAATGACATTAAATGAAACCCTGCTATCATTAGCGCTAGCGCTAACTGCCACTTCTGAAGGCCTACCAACAGCTGTCTGCTCTCTGCTTTCTCGCTTCCAGCAGGAGTGATCACGTCTAACCCACTTCCTGTTGATCTGAACTCGATCTCTTTCCCTCTGAGTCCCGGCCCTACTTTCAAGCCCCTCCCATCGCTGGCTGCTTCTATTGCTGGCCATCGGAGACCTCAACTGTTCAGCGCTAATTAGCGAGCAGCTCTACACATCTCCACCCACTTCCCGGCGGTTTCCTCTGCTGTTCTGCCCGCCAGCCGTCCCCCCCATCTCCCCTCATGCATAATGCAGGAGATTGACTTGCTGTCCAATTAATGATTATTGGCAAACAGAGCAGGGGGCGGAATTAGCAGAGCGTTTCAGATTTATCTCCATGATGACTGCGGAGGAAAAAATAAAGAAGAGTATTCAAAGAATAATGAGTTGTTTTGTCAGCGTTTCAGTAGCGTGCACCATCGCGCTACGATCCCTGCATCATCCTTCCCCCCCTCTCTTTGCTCAAGACGTGTTTAATGAAGAATTTATGCTAATGGTGTGTACGCGCCCCGACCAATGGATGTCTATTTAATACATAATTAAACTGAACAAACAGGAATCGTTTGAACAATGCTTAGGAGGCCTTTGATTTAGCCTGTGTTACAGCACACGATCCCTGTTCCAACCCAAGTGGGATGCTGTGCGTAACAGGTGGTCTAGAGGAAAGGCGCTCCGGTAGAACACTTCAGGATATCCGTGAAGCGGCACGAACAGTAAGCGTAGCAGGTCTAATTGCATACCTCCAATTACAGCTGCTAATAAACAACCGCGGTGTACGAGTCATGGAACTATGAGTCACAGAAATCATCTGACTTCGCCTGCTGGCCCTTATTTCCATTCTGATAATTGCTGCAGCTTTAATTGATATTTTGCAAAACTGGGCTTTCATCTAATTCGCAATCAAGAAGCGGCACCGAGTCGAAGAGGAAATGGGCCACGTTGATGACTTTTTGACTCCTCTTTAAACAGTGCTCTGTAACAACTCCACCAAGAGGGTGAATTATGTTCCAACTGCAGCTTAAAACTTCAAATGTATGTCAGCGGCAGAGTACCGGTAAAACGAGTCCTGTACACAAGCACTGTGATGTGTTCCACTGCATGAGTCCACTGCACTACACTTCCCAGCTTCACAGTCTACTCTTGTCATCTAAAGAATGGCTGCACCCAGATGGAAGTGTGGGATTGTAGTGACAGAAGCCGTGTTTGGGCCGCCGTGTTTGATGACGCAACACACCAGACGTCTCAGCATGGGGTTGTAGAGGTTCCTTATGGTGTCCTGTGATAATCCATTCCATGCAGATTGAATATTCTCCCACAGTTCCTGAAGCTGGTGCGGTAGAGGTGGAGGTGGAGTGACACCTGGTCTTCTGGACGTGTAGCACATCAACAACAAACAGTTCAGCTTGACCCTGACCACGGTGTCTCCACACACAGTTTCGTAGGTCGTCTCCACCAAGACAAAAGCGGGACTCGTCTCTGAAGATGACCCCCCGCCATTCTTCATAACTCCAAGTCAGTCCGGCACGACACCATTGCAGTCTTGGTGCTAAGGGTGGTCATTGAAACAGGGCATCACTACTCGCTGACGGTCTGCAATGGTGATAAGGCCCATCCTTGCTTATGTCAAATGCACATCAGAGTGTGAATCATTCGCTTATCTCACAACGTCAAACCTACCCACAAGGTTTCATTCATGTCGGTTGATTCCTTCTGGGTGCAGATATTTGTGCAACTGTGGTTTGATGACGAGTGTAATCAGCATTGGTGCCCAACTCGGCTCGGAAGTGGGAAATCAGAGCTCATGTTTCACCACACTTCTGAATGCCTCATTGAAAGTGACTACTGTTAGCAATAAGCTAACCCGCTATAAGCTAGTAGCAACGTTGTGGGTGACGTTATTGATTCAGCCAACTACTGTGTTCTGTGTTGACTGACCTGAAGCAAATCTCCTTACAAGAAGATGAGCCGCCGCCATTCTCCATAACTCCAAGTCAGTCCGGCACGACACCATTTGCAGTCTTTAGCAATGTTGACATGGTGCTAAGGGTGGTCATTGTAACAGGGCATCGCTACTCGTTGACAGTCTGCAATTGTGGCTGTTGTGTTAGTCAGGTATGGTGATAAGGCCCATCCTTGCTTATGTCACATGCACATCAGAGTGTGAAACTTGAATCATTCGCATATCTCACAACGTCAAACCTACCCACAATGTTTCATTCATGTCGGTTGATTCCTTCTGGGTGCAGATATTTGTGCAGCTGTGGTTTGCAGATGAGTCTAATCAGCATTGGTGCCCACCTCGGCTCGGAAGTGGGAAATCAGAGCTCATGTTCCACCACACTTCTGAATGCCTCATTGAAAGTGACTACTGTTAGCAATAAGCTAACCCGCTATAAGCTAGTAGCAACGTTGTGGGCGACGTTATTGATTCAGCCAACTACTGTGTTCTATGTTGACTGACCTGAAGCAAATCTCTTTACAAGTGCCCAGTAAAGAGTTGCTACTTATCACTGCTTTCAGTGTTAGTAGCCATGTTGATCTGAGCTCATACTGAACACAGAGTAGAACACTGAACGTCTATGGTTACAGCAGGAGGTGTGCTAGCATAGTTATTGGTATTGTTATAGGCCCTGGCATCATCACCAGTTATTGCCAGTTAACATCATACTGCCTAAGATCATAGACTTTGCAGTATGCACATTTTGAATTTGTGACTAACAAGGTCACCAAGTTTAATGTCTCTAGAACTTGACTTGACTTGAACTTGAGCTAGGTGTGGGAGACAGCTAACACATCTCATCCAAGACACATGAACTACTACTTCACCTTTCCACCCTGTGCCTATTGCTACATCATGAAACACCTCAGTGAATGAATGTGCAGGTTGGCTGCTATAGCACTATAGAGTGATCTGGGAAGAGGGAGGGCCACCCATTTCTGCTTTTAGGACTCTTAGCAATGGATGGCTGTGCTATCACCTGTGACCACCTCAATGCCATCACAATAGGACCAACACTTAGGTGAAGCTGAGGGATCTTCTACATACAATTAAAAGCAAAGGTGCCGCTTCTTCAATAAGCCGTTAGCACCGCAGCAAAACAGACCAAACAAACTACACTCTGCTGCCCCGTAGCAAGGGAGCATCTGAACCTACCTCCAGTCGGTCCGTCCTCATCAGCTTCTGCGCAGCAGCGGCAGCTGCAGCGGGCACAGGGACGTTGGGACTGCTGGTCACTAGTACGGGGGCACTGGGGAGGATCTCAGTGGGCACCAGGCCTGGAGACACGGGGCCCAGATACGGGTTAAACGCTGCTGCGGCTGCTGCTGTGGCGTTGGTAGCCAGGCTGGGCGTGACGGAGAACATGGGCTGCAAATGCACAAAAAAGTCTGAGGTTAGGAAGACCGAGAGAACCAGACTGACTCACTGGTCAGTTTACTGAGAATTTTTATTATTTTACTTTTACATTTTTTTATTATCCTTCTAATAAAGATTGGAGGCTATAGCCCATCTAGAACCACCGTTTGTGTTAGCCATCGTTCATCAGCTTTCATTCATATCCACTTTTTCACTCTTGGCTACTTTTGAGTGGTGGTCCTGGGGCCAGTGATAAATGGGGTAGAGGCTGGATAAGAACAGATAGGCTTCCAGTCCAGTCTGTAATCATGCATGCTGCATATTAGATCAATAAGGAAGGTGGAACTCTTCGAGCGGACCGTGAATGGAGGTACCTAGCTGGGGTTTCCAATAAAGTGGCCAGTGACTGTTACACATTTGTCAGGTAAATCTATTCAATGTATATGTCCATTTACTCATGTTCCCTAATATCCGCTGCCTTGTCAACGTGCCAACAGATGTAGAAATGTGTGCCTAGCTTGTTCCGATGTACAGTGTGCAAATATGTTATGACTGCCTAGTGCAGCTCGGTGCGTGGGAGCAGAGTTTGGGTGATAGAGTGCAACAAGGCAGAGCTGGATGAATGCTAGGTTAGAGAATGCAGTATACCGGAGCAGAAGGTGATTGTCGTGTTGCTGTAGGCTCACAGAGACAGGCCGCACTTTGACCTGCCTCAGCAGGACTCCGAGCCACAGCTTCTAATATAAAACTGTAATCTGCAACATCGCTGCAGTGTAATATTATAAGGAAGTGGTACCTCCAGCCCTTGTATAAAATATCATTTGCTGGAGATGACCTATGGTACTATGTCTTGGCCTCTTGTGCTTTAGAGAAGCACATATCTAATAAACTTAATGAGCTTCTTACATCAAAGGAACCATAAAGCCGTTTTAATGTAATGAGGAAGGGGGCATTGTTCCTCATGGAACATACGCTATACGTTCAGTATAGCAATGCCATTGAGCTGACTTCCAGCAAGTGTCATTGGTATAGCTCTTTTTGCAGCATTGTTCAAAAGCAGTTCGGCTCCCTAGCGATGGGTAAGCGACCGGGGTACTTCCGTAGTGTCCTAGCCACTTTCGCAGTGCTGGAAAACAAATATTTGCCCCCTGATTCGTGTTACATCAACTGCAATACATCTAGGGAACCGGAGCATTCCACTTCACCATTGCTTTTGCTAGTCTTTGTTAGTTTGCTGCTCTTTGACTTATCCTGGGCACTGCCCAGCAAAGGCATCCTTTATGCTAACCTTACCGATACTGCCAGCATCAGTGCTGTAGTTTAATGGTAAAGGATACTTCAGACTCATTGTACTTTGATGGCAAACTACACCCATCACCAAATGTATCCACACGTCTTTTTGCAATTGCAGTTGTTGCACCCAAAGGGAATCAACTGACAGGAATGAACCTTGGTGGTTTGACATCATAAGACATACTAATGACTCAAGTTTGGCCATGCATGTGGTGTAAATGTGGTTGGTGTAGCTCAGCGGATAACACCGAGAGCCACCACCACATGTGGGAGACTGGGGTTCGAATCCCAGTCTGGGTGACTATGCTGTGCTACACCAATAAGAGTCCTTGGGCAAGACTCCTAACACTACACTGGCCCACCTGTAATATGAATACCCTTGTAAGTCGCTCTGGATAAGAGCGTCAGCTAAATGCGGTAAATGTAAACAGGGACAGGCCTAACAGATCACTGTACCTGCCTGATCAACAGCCATGACTGCGGACATTCAGTAACCAGTGCTGCCCTCCATGAGTCATCCTGTTAGTGCCAGCACCATTGGCAGATGGCTGAATGACGCAGGACTACATGCATATATATCGCTATGACGACTGTTCTTAACACCGTGTGTCATGCCAGGTCTTCAGTCACGAGTACTGCTACTGTCACTCCACCTCCACCCTACCAAACAATCTGAGGGAACCAAGTAAGGATATTCAAGTTGCATGGGATGGATTATCACAGGACACCATTAAGGACATCCACACGTCTGGCATGTTGGGTTAGCCATACTGAGAGACACTACTTCTGTATGTGTAGCTCAATAAATATTCCCCATATCAGTCTAAATGTATCATCAGTTATTGTTCCTGGTAACCTTTATCTTCCTTCCCAGGAGCACTGTGATCCAAATTCCTCTGGAATCAATAGGTTTCTTGATGTGCAATCTGAAGCAGTGCAGTAGCTGGAGATTGAGCCATCAATCGAACTTTCCAGTTAAAAGCTGTGTCGAAGTGACAGGCCTGTGGAGAGCCGGACGCTCAGTAGCTGGACATTTAGACTGGAACTATGGTCTGTTGTTTTGCTGGATTTTGCAGGGAGATGACACATTGTGGCAGACTTTAGCCAGGGGCGAGCTAGCAACACAAAACTCAGCTCAGGAATTGTTGTCAAGTGGCCCCACAATTCAAAGTTGAAGTAACTTCATGATTGTTGCATTCAATTCAGTCCCCAGCCTCTCCCCACCAAATTCACGTTACCTGTCATGAATCCAACACCTAGAGAAAGTGTGGAGGTTCAGGAAAGGTGTAACCATGCAAATTAGACTGAGATATAAGACTTTTTGGCCATTTTCGCACCCAGGGCTGTTTTACTAGGGGAATGTGACATCTCTAGATGCAAAACATCTCTAGTTCATTCAGGTTTGATGGTTTCTGAGCATGGACAGCTCTCTTTAAGTGACACAGATTTTCAATAATATTCAGGTCTGAGGACTGAGATGGCCATTCCAGAACGTTGTACTTGTTCCTCTGCATGAATGCAATAGTAGATTTTGAGCAGTGTTTAGGGTCGTTGTCTTGTTGGAAGCTGAGATAGCTTTCTGTATCCTTCCCCTAAACCATCCACTGGATTGGATGCACTACCGGCTACTGGTTTTCCCATTTCTGGAAAGACAATGTGACTGGGAGGGGAAGGGGTTCCCAAAGAACCTCCAACGAGTCAAGGGTACTGGTCCATGCTCACTTTACAAGTTCCACACCAGTGTACGAAGCACAAAGGAAAACTCTACAGCCCTGTCGCCTGAGGCTGGTTATCACACACAACACATCCATTCGAAGTCCCAGTCTTAGAAACGACTGCAGTGGACAAAGAGCACCTAGAATTTAACATGTACAGATTTTACAGCCTCCTCTACCATCGTTATTAGGCTGAGTTACACAGAACAGGCGCGGCTGACTGATACGGAAGAGCTTCACGCTGTTGAAGACACAGCTGTTCCACACAAACTGTTGAGCTTTATTTAAGGTTGTGTTTGGCTCCAGCTGTGTTTCACACATGGAATAATTTTTTCTAGCAGTTCCAAGCCTCGCTAAATCTAGCTTGTTCGGCTGCCAGTGATAAACTGAGGCTGCTCTTCCTGAGCTCTAGATAAACCAGTAAAAACGAAAGGCAAGTTCTGCCTTCACTATGAGTCCTTCTGGAAATAAACCAAACCTAGAAATGAATGCAGGGGGAAGTTAACTCGGATAACTATGTACCCCTAGTTAGAATGCGTATACAGTGGGAGGCGAAAGTTTGGGCAGCGGTGTTAATTTTCCTGATTTACCTTTATAAAGCATTGATTGTTTGGATAAAAAAAATTCATATAGGGGACAAACACAGTGATATTTGAGAAGTGAAATGAAGTTTATATGATTTACAGAAAGTGTGCAATAATTGTCTAAACAAAAGTAGGCAGGTGCATAAATTTGGGCACTGTTGTCATTTTATTGATTTCAAAACCTTTAGAACTAATTATTGGAACTCAAATTTGGTTTGGTAAGTTCAGTGACCCTTGACCTCCATACACAGGTGACTCCAATTATGAGAAAGGGTATTTAAGGGGGGCAATTGTAAGTTTTTTTCCTCTTTGCATCTTCTCTGAAGAGTCACAGCATGGGAGTCTCAAAACAACTTTCAAGATTGTTCACCGTCATGGTTTAGGGGAAGGATACAGAAAGCTATCTCAGCTTCCAACAAGACAACGACCCTAAACACTGCTCAAAATCTACTAATGCATTCATGCAGAGGAACAAGTACAACATTCTGGAATGGCCATCTCAGTCCCCAGACCTGAATATTATTGAAAATCTGTGGTGTCACTTAAAGAGAGCTGTCCATGCTCGGAAACCATCAAATATGAATGAACTAGAGATGTTTTGTAAAGAAGAATGGTCTGAAATACCTTCAGCCACAATCCAGACTCTCATTAAAAGCTATAGGAAGCGTTTAGAGGCTGTTATTTCTGCGAAAGGTGGATCTACTAAATATTGAGTTAACGTTTTTTTTGGTGCCCAAATTTATGCACCTGCCTACTTTTGTTTAGACAATTATTGCACACTTTCTGTAAATCATATAAACTTCATTTCACTTCTCAAATATCACTGTGTTTGTCCCATATATGATATATTTAAGCATTGATTGTTTTTATCCAAACAATCAATGCTTTATAAAGGTAAATCAGGAAAATTAACAAGGCTGGCCAAACTTTTGCACCCCGCTGTATATATATATATATGTTGTTTCTGGATGTAGGCCACATCAAAGTTCAGACATTCTTTCATCAAAGACTCAGCTGGGCCAGATTTGGTGGATGCCTTCCCTGGCGCAATTCCGAGGAGAATTTTCTGTAGCCTGAAATTTTAGCCACTGCTGGTGGACCAGTGTGACCGTACGCTTCCATACACCTGCAGAACTACCTACTTCCTTCACACTCTTTGACACACCCCAAATACAATCTCTCCTTTTAACCAGACATACCCTGCACTGTACCACCTCTTCTCAATCTATGGATCCCCTCACTCACACCCCACAGCTATTTATAGCCCCATCATCCTTGTGCAGCGCCATCTGCAGGGGCCTGAAGTTACTACCACCTTCAAGACACAAGGTGACTCGTGTCATGTCCTATTAGCTTATGTATCGTCGCTGCCCAAAGAAAAACACGGAAGTCAACTTTACAGGAGAGGCCAAAAACCTAATTTAACTTTAATGCAAGTCAATGGAACCAGACGTCTTTCCAAACAGTTTTGGACCATTTCTATTGGTCCATTCATCACCAGATTCTCACTCAGTGTAAACGGCAGCTGACGTGTTCAAATGACGCATAAAAGTAAAAATAGACAAAAGTGGAGATACATGTTTTTCATTGGACAGCGGCAATATATATGCGTTCACAAGACCGCCCCAACTCCCTGATGGCCAGTCCAGGCCTGACATTAACCTAGACATAATTCAAAGATGTAGGCTACCATTTGATACTGTTAAGTGTTTGGTTTGAGGCAATGGCTACCCTGCAATTATCCACCCCTAGACAATAATGAGCATGCGTTCATTACGTAGCACATAGTGCTCAAATCGAGGCACAGAGCTTAGAGGGAACCCATCCATCTCTGGGCTGCAACTCACAATGCAACTAATACAAGGTGATGAGTGAGATTAGAAGAGGCACTTGAATCAAAGAGAGAAAAGCTTGGTGAGATGTTACTGATAACATAATAACACGATTTCACCCAGACCCAAATTACACAACAGAACAATGCTCTGCGCAGGAATAATGAGTCCGGGAATTGCAGGTTGAAGTACAGTGAGCATGTTTCGCAAAACATCAGCCTTAATAAAGCACACAGAGGAAACATCATGAGTGAGTTAAAGCAGTCCTAATACACTACACTGGCCCCAGCTTGATCACTGCTGGTAATGCTGTAGCGTTTCCGCTTTGCTGACATGTTGCCATGGAGCTTTGATTTGCACATACACACATATAATCTCAGTGTTTAACACTTTCTGACACCAAGAATGCAGCAAATAATAAAGCCTCATTTACACCATGCCTGTCAGCTCTGCACTCCGGTATCACTCATTAGCAGATCTAAGTGTAGACTCAGCCTCTTCTGTATTGCCATGGGCATGATGTACCGCAAAGTGAGTAGGCGACTCTTTGGTGACAATCCAAACTGCCGAGCATTTTTTTTAAAACTATCATTTCAGATATTAAACAAATAATCACCCTTCTGAAAAAGCAAAGGGACCAACTGCTTGTACATTTTATTTCTCATTAGTGTACACTCAGCACCCCATCTTGACAGAAAAAAAAATTGCAAATTTATTAAAAAGGAAAAACTGAAATTTCACATGGTCTCAGTATTCAGACCCTTTGCTCAGTATTGAGTAGAAGCACCCTTTTGAGCTAGTACAGCCATGAGTCTTCTTGGGAACGATGCAACAAGTTTTTCACACCTGGATTTGGGTATCCACATCTACGGCATTTAGCTGACGCTCTTATCCAGAGCAACTTACAAGGTTAATCAGATTACAGTTAGGCCAATGTAGTGTTAGGAGTCTTGCCCAAGGACTCTTATTGGTGTAGCACAGTGCAGTCACCCAGAATGGGAATTGAACCCCAGTCTCCCACATGGGACGGTTGCTTCCTGGTGAGTAGTGGGGTTATCCATTGTGCCACACCAACCACATCTATCACTGAGCGGATCCACAACCGAGGTGAAGAGTCAGGTGCAGGTTTAATAAGCAAATATTCAAAGTCCAAAAACAGTCCAGGTTCAATATCAGAAAAACCGTCCAATTATAAACAAACAAGAATGCAGCCAATAACCGAAATACAAATGCCAAAAACCATTAACGAAGCAAGGGTACAAAACCAGGAAACGTAATACATACAAAGGAACGGTTCAGAATTGTAGGAAACACCAAACAAGACTTCACACAGACCACATGGAGGTTTTAAACATACAAAATGGCCTCTGATTGCAATCAGGTGGGAAACCCAGGTCTAAAACTCAGGTGAGGGCGACCTCTGTGGGCAGGGAGGGGTAACAGCAGCCTGAGATGTGACAGTATCCTTCTATTGGGCTACCTTTGTAAAGTCCAGGGTTTCTTCTGAAATGAATAGCCTTCATAGAGAGTTTGTCCTCCTTTGCTGCAGTATCAGCCTCTCCGCTTCTGGATGTTGAAACATTGCTGTGAAGATTTGACTCTATTTAGCCACCAGAGCATTAACGAGGTCAGGTACTGATGTTGGATGATTAGCCCTACATCTCAAATCATCCCAGAGGTACTGCATGTAGCTCTGTTGCTTCGGAGAACAGAGTTCCAATGTTCCACAACCCACGATGACTGTGGACTAACTTCAGGCTCCTGCAGATGGCGCTGCACGAGGAGGACGGGGCTGTAAATACCTGCGGGGTGTGAGTGACGGGGTTTATAGATTGAGTAGAGGTGGTACAGTGCAGTGAATGTCTCATTCCATGTGTGGTAAATGTCTCCAACGCAGATTGGCTGGAGTGACTGCATTCAGGTGTCCCAAAGACCATAGCGTGAAGGAAGTAGCTGAATCTGCAGGTGTATGGAAGCGTACGGTCATACGGGTTTACCAGCAGTGGCTAAAACACCAGTCTACAGGAAACTCTCCTCAGAATTGTGCCAGGGAAGGCATCCACCAAATCTGGTCCAAATGCCAGTGCTTTGATGCAAGAGTGTCTGAACACTGATGAGGCCTACATCCAGAAACTTGTCCAGTCCATGCCTAAATGAGGTACTAGACGCTATTAGGTACACTTCAGTCACAGGGGCCTCATTCTTTGTGTGGTGGGCTTATAATGTCAATATGGTGTCTGCTAAAGCACTTTGGTAACACTGGTTGGATACTACCACAGAACGAGTAGGTGTCTCCTTCCTGAGCATGCAGAAGAGCTGTCCTGGAAATACAAGGGTTTCTTCTCTGAGGGAATTAGCGGGGCCTAATTAGATCACCCTCAGCTGATCACCACGCATGAAATGAAATCCAGCTTCGCCAGATCAAAGACATGCGCAGAAAGGCGGAGAAGAAGTGGGATCCTGGCGTCAGACTGGAAGAAAAGGAGAGGTGAGACGAAGTTATCCCTTTCGTTTCATCTCTCCATGCCTTTGTGTTTGTCCTCCTCATCTCTTTAATGCTGCGTCCTCCTCGCCCTTTCTCTCCTCACTCTCTGCGTGGGGTGTAAACCGAAGAAAAAGCACCCCCCCTGCTCTGTTGCTGGGAGATCTGTAGCTTTATCCCCCATCGCCAGGATCCTCTCCAAAGGCCTTTCATTGTTTCCTCTCAAGACGTCCAGTCGGGCAGCACGCGTCCTCATCTATCGGCCCTGATAGGAACTGATAAGGCCTGACCACAAGACTATTTATGGCACCCCCTTACCTCTGAATAGAGCAGATAAATAGAGGGGAAACAGGGCAGCGGGACAGACACTGTTTACACACAGTGTGTACACGCAGAACAAACAGGGCCCTGAATGGCTCTTTGTAGCCTTGCCATAGAAGATCCACTTTCGGTCCCCTAAAGAACCATGCTTGAAAAGGAGATGATAAATGATAGTGGCCCACCGATGATCCCACCCCCGTCTTCCACGAAGGAATCTACCGCCAGGAATGAAACTTGGTGGGTAGGTTTGACATTGTGAGACGTGACAATGATTCAAGTTTCAGCTGCACTCAATCAATTTTACTGTAGCCACGATTGCTGACATTCAGCGCCCAGCGCTGCCCTCCATGAGTCATCCTGTTAGTGCCAGCACCAACAGGATGGCTGCCTGATGTAGAACTACATGCACACATACCGTTACGGCGACTGCCCATAACACCATGTGTCAAGCCAGGCTGTCATGGAGCGCAGCAAGTCTTCAGTGACGAGTACTGCTGGTGTCACTCCACCCCTACAGCCATGACTGCAGACATTCGGCGAGCAGTGATTAGTGCTAGCACCATGCAGGACTACATGCACGTAGAGCGCTATGGCGACAGCCTTTAACACTACGTCAACGTCGCCAAAAACTGCAATGGTGTCGTGCCAGACTGTCATGGAGTGACTCAGAATGGCAGCGGGTCATCTTCAGTGACGAGTCCCGCTTTAGTCTTGGTGGAGACGACCAACAAATCTGTGTGGAGGCACCGTTTGTTGTCAGGCATCACATGTCCAGAAGACCTGGTGTCCCTCCACCTCCATCCCCACAATCTGCAGGAACTGTGTGAGAACTGCATGGGATGGATTATCACAGGGCACCATAAGGACCTCTACAACTCCAGTGCCGAGATGTCTGGCATGTTGGGTTAGCAAACATGGCGGCCTGATGCCATACTGAGAGACACTGCTTCTGTATGTGTAGCTCAATATATATTCCCCATATCAGTCTATATGTATCATCAGTTATTGCTCCTGGTAACCTTTATCTTCCTTCCCATTAGCCCTGCAATCCCATACCTCCTTCTGGGTGCAGATATTCTTTTGATGATGATGCATATCAATTAAAAGCTGTTGCTATTTTTGTTTGGGAATAATACCAGCCACTATGCATGTTATCCCCTTGCTGGGACGTCAGCAGTCCAAACAATCAGTCATATGAAGCAACCTGGACCAATGAGTGCCTTCCCAACAGCACAAAGGAGCCAAATACTGTTTAGACAAAAGCCCCCCTTTTATACCAAGCGGGACACTTCAATGAACCTGAAGCTGAGGTCCCTAAACATTCATGGCACACTTCATCACGCACTGTGACGTTTACAGCAAGTCGGATTGCTCGTGTTGGTGCCTCATACTTGCTGCCGCTTACTAGCTCATCCCCATAGAAAGTCCTTGGCGGACTTGTTTGTTTGATGCTTCTGTTATTCGTCCTTGTTGCACATCTCTTCCTCATTTCTAACCGTGTTCCGTCCCTGAACCTGGACACTTCAGCTCTTTAAAAAAACGCTGGCCAGTTTGTTTTTCCAGAGAGAGAGAGCGCTTACGCTCTGCTTAATAGCCTGTCAAATAAAGTATGCACATACGAAATATACACCCACACAGTAAACCTAGCTAACATGCTTTTAAGAAGCAACGCAAACTCTGGAAGTTCTACTCAACCTGGACGCTTTCCAACTGACCCTCCCCATCTGGACTCATTCTTCTCATTGCCAGATGCCCAGTCGTCCAGTATGTAATAAAATGAATTAATCCAGAACCTGAATGGAGATCCTGTCCACTTTATCAGCTCCACTGACCATATAAGACCACTTTGTAGTTCCACAGTTACAGACTGTGGTCCATCTGTTTCCCTCTATACTTTATTATCCTGTTCTTTAATGGTCAGGACCCCCACAGGACCACCACAGAGCTGGTATGATGTGGGTGGTGGATCATTCTCAGCACTGCAGTGACACTGACGTGGTGGTGGTGGTGTGCTAGTGTGTGTTGGGCTGGTGTGAGTGGATCAGACACAGCAGTGCTGCTGGAGTGTTTAAACACTGTGTCCACTCACTGTCCACTCTATTAGACACTCCTACCTTGCTGGTCCACCTTGTAGATGTACAGTTAGAGACGATAGCTCATCTGCTGCTGCACAGTGCAGTGTTGGTCATCCTCTTGTCTTTCATCAGTGGACACAGGATGCTGCCCACAGGACACTGCCCACAGGACAGTACCCACAGGACGCTGTTAGCTAGATAGTTGGTGGACGATTCTCAGTCCAGCCGTGACACTGAGGTGTCTAGCAGCACTGCTGTGTCTGATCCACTCACACCAGCACAATACACACTAGCACACCACCACCACACATCAGTGTAGTTTAATGCTAAGAACGATCCAGCACCCACATAATACCTGCTCTGTGGTGGTCCTGTGGGGGTCCTGCCCTTTAAAAAACCCTCTATAATGCGCTAATCACTTGGTGCCTAATTATACAGCTTCTTTTTCATATTGTTCTGTTCCACCTTAAATGGTGCCTCTGTTAACTAATGCACCAGTTAAGGTGGAATGGGAAAATTCGAAGTTGACTTCAGCCAAGTTGACTTTAGCCTTATCTAGACTAATTTTTCCAAACTGGGACAGTACAATGTAGCACTGGGAACGAAGCATTTCCTAAAAGAGGGACTAATACCAACTGTCTGTGTCTTTGGCCGTTTAGCACTAGCTAACAACTACTATGATGTGAATGGAGATAGTTGTGTTCTAGATGGTTGTTGTTGTCACTCACTGCAGGACCCACCGTAATGTTAACACTACTAGTTCCGTAAAATGAGATTCATTAGAAGTAAGCTAGTTCCACAATTGGTAAATCCTTCAGGGACCTGATTTGACATAAACCGTCAATACCATGAAGGCTTTCTAAATACTGTCACGCTGCTTTAGTCAATTTCACACCTGGAGGTGTTATAGCTACTCAGGCTTGTTATGCATGTTTAATGTAGCCTTATGAATCCTACCCTAGTAGTACCATCATGCTCAGTAAGTAGGCATATAGGGCTATATGGGAACTATTATGCTGAAATGCTTATAAGAATGCATGGTTCAATTTTTCCACAACACAGATCAGTTAGAGCTCCTGTGTCTTTAAGCCCCACCTCCCAGTGATGGGCATGTTATTGTGTGTTTTGATTGGTCAGCTCTGTTATGATAGCCTAAGCAGTTATAGGGATGGCAGCATCCTCACTACAAGTCCAGGTCCAGTAAGGATTGTGTTACGAGATGATGTCACCTAGTAACAGAGAAAAGGGAATTCCGATTCCAGACTTCCAGAATTCCAATTAGGCATTTTCAGAATTCCAATGACCGAATTCCATTTCAGGGCAGGTCCCTAAACATTCACGGTACACTTCATCACGCACCTTGACGTTTACAGCAAGTCAGATTTCTCGTGTTCGTGCCTCAGCTGTAACACCTCCAGGTGTGAAATGAACTAAAGCAGGCTGACAGTATTTAGAAAGCCTTTATGGTATTGATGGTTATTGCCTATCAGCCCCCTGCAGGATTAAATGCTCATAGAAATGCTTATTAGAATGCATGGTTCAATTTTTCCATAACACAGCTCTGTTAGAGCTCCTGCGTCTTTAAGCCCCGCCTCCCAGTAATGGGTGTGTTATTGTGTTTTGATTGGTCAGCTCTGTTCTGATAGCCAAAGCAGTTATAGGGATGGCAGCATCCTCACCACAAGTCCAGGTCCAATAGGGATTGTGTTACGAGATGATGTCACTACGTAACAGAGAAAAGGGAATTCCAATTCCAGACTTCCAGAATATCAATTAGGCATTTCCAGAATTCCAATGACCGAATTCCATTTCAGGGCAGCTGGGAAAAGTGCTGTTTGTGAGTTTCTTCCTCTGGCATGTACCACGATTGTTTACATGCACACAGCGCTCAATAACGGAGTCAAGGAAAGGGAGGAAAATGGAAAAGCATCGTAGCTCCCCTTTAAAGCTTAGAGACTGTAATCAGAGCCAGCCAATAATCAAGCTTTCAGCATCAGCACCATATAAGGACGAGTGGTATGGAGTGATCTCTAGTACCACAACGCAAAATTAACTAGTGTTTTTCACATGTGAGTCAGACGAGGTAAGATTTCCGCACTGCTAACATGTTGAATAACATCAGCATTAGAGCTGCCCACACTGAAGCTTAACCTTCACACACGCGTACACACCACAGGAGTCTTTATATAACGCTAATGAAAATAACGCTCCCCTTACATAATCATGATATACCGAAACTTTCTTCACTAGCTGCAGCCTTTTAGCATAACAGCCTTGTCCCTGAAATCCGCAGCGCTGCTTTATAGTCTCAGAGAATGGAATTTTATACCAGCCATTACTCTGCAGCAAGTAGCCACAGAGTAGATGGATAGAGAAAGAGGGGAAGAAACAGGAATACAGCACAAGAGAGTGCTGTTAATTTACCTGCAAAGAGAGCAGGAGGGGCCCGCGGGGACACATTGTACTTGCAGTGTTTGAGCCGAATGGGGCCAAATATGCAATTAAGGCCGCTTTCACAATAGCTTTCTGATCCGTTTCCTGGAGCATCTGGGGCCCGGATCCGTTCTAAAAAGCCCATGTGAAGTAGAACCGAAAAGCACGGTCCAGGATCTTCAGCTGGAATACCAGATACTGTGACGCAGATACCTTAGCTGGAGGCACGCTGAAGTAGAGCTAATGGAAGCAGACCAGCAGCTTAAAGTGTGAGTTTCATCCCAAGAAGCTTGGATCGGGGGCAGAGGAAAGACCACTCCCGAAATCTAGGGCTGGGAACAAGTCGATTCTTAGATTCCAGGTACTTTGGAATTGGAGACTTCGGGTTGTCTGACCCACTGTGCGAAATACCCAATGATGTTCAGGGGGCCATTGTAGGATTGCTAATACAGTGTTGGTTGGCTGCGCTCCTCAATGGCAACAATAGGTTTGCTTTAATAAGTCTTCTTCTGGAAATGCTCTTTTCTAGTTTGGCAGATCTTCCATACACAAACTGAGATCCTGCACATCTCCTCTTTTATCTTCAGTCGCTTTCTTTTTTCAGAAGCAATGGTATATTCCAACTGAGTAAACCAATTAGCTACAGCACCACCAGAAGACCAGAGGTAGACCACTTCTATAGCTAGTCAAGAAAGACTGAAGCTTGTTAACTGTGCATTAAGCCATCTTAAAAATAATAGCATTCTGTCATGACATGTTTTTGCTTTGGGACCTTCATTTTGTGCCCTTCCAGGGGTCCAACATATTAATTAGAGACCCCTGGGACCCTCTGTATTGCACACCTCGCATGCACCTAGAAAAATGTGTCACTCCACAATCAACAGACTGGCTGGATTTATTTCCGACAAAGTAGAAATTCAAATTTCTTTGAATACCTTTGATGGACCCCCAAATTGATCCATGGTTTGGGTCTCTTCGATAACGCTAATATCTGCTAGCACTGCTATAAGCTTCTAGTAGCATGTTAGCATTAAGCTACAGACAAACATTTTTCAGCTGCATGATATTAAACACAATCATCTGAAGATTAGCAATGACATTTCGGATATTTCATTGGTCTAACGTCAGTCAAACACGACACAGCTCGTTATTTCTGAGATGGCATCTCAGTGGATGTGATTTGTGCTAATCCACGGCTCTCAGTCTCGCATATTCACTTATACCCCTAATACAGGCCTTCCGTTCAGGCCATTAATTCCAAAACACAAGAGCAAACCATCTGTATAATAATGCTAATATCTGCTAGCCCTGCTAGAGGATTCTAGTAGCTTGTTAGCATTAAGCTAATCATGACTCACTCAAATATTTTTTTAGCTGGGTGGGATTTAACACAGTAATTTGAAGCTTAATGGCGGTTAAACTTCACACAGTTTGTTATTTCCAACCTGAATGGCTGGGTGGAGGTGGTCTGTGCTAATCCAGGGCTCTGAATCTCATATTTCCCTTATTAGCAGGGGCAGTTCAGGCAACTCAGGAAGAAAACATCTACACGATAATACTAATATCTAGTGGCATGTTTTGCATTTCCCTAAATGGCTAGTCCTTCATTTCAAGTGCCAAAAATCAGGAAGTAAACATCTTTACCATAATGCTAATATCTGCTAGCCCATCTTTAAGAGTGTAGTAGCATGTTAGCATACCAATCACGATTCACACAAACATTCTCCTGCTGCATGAAGTTAAATGTGAACACTTGGATCTTGAAAATGACATCCCATATGTTTAATTGGTTTAGTGCCGATCTTGCCAAACGCCATAGTGGACGTTTGTGCTAATCCAGCGGTCTCTGTTGTCCTTATTGGCCTGCTCCTGACTGTGAGAGCCTTCAGTTCAGGCCATGAATCCCAAAACTCAAGAAGAAAACATTTGTATGGCAATGCTAATATCTACTAGCTACCCTATGAGATTCTAGTAGCATGTTAGCATTAAGCTAACCATGATTCATATAAACATAATTGGTTTAATGCCGATATTTATCTCTAAGCCCATTGTGCATGTGATTTGTGCTAAACCAGAGCTCTCAATCTCATATTGTCCTTATTGGCTTGCGTCTGGTTGTGAGAGTTAGGTCCAGTTCAGGCCATGAAGGCCAAAACTCAAAACGAAACCAGCTGTACGATAATGCTAATGTCCACTAGCGCTCCTATGCTTTTCTAGTAGCACATACGCGATAGTAATGTAAGTATATATATAGTATATAATGAAATGTGTCGTATTTATTTTAAACCTGGACATTTATAGCTTCCAAATGCTTCAGTGGTTTAATGCTGCCCAGACACGACGACACATCTGGGTGTTGACGGTTTCCGATCTGCTTGCAGCTCAGTACGAGCCATTCCAGCGTGCTAATCCAGGGCTTTCAATTTCATATAGCCCTTATTGGCCTTCTCTAACACAGCTGTCTCAACTCAAAACAACGGAATTGGAGATGATAACCCTGCCCTAACCCTTTCTGTCCCACTTGAGCAAAAGTTTGTGTTAGTGGCATTGAAGCGTTTGCCGCAGGGAAGCAGCACCCTTCTCCCTGCTTTCACTCCGGCAGTGCCCTGAGTTTGACTGATGAAGTGTCAGTGTGGATTTTCTTCTCCTTGCTTGGGTTCTGCAGTGGTGGAACAGCCTGGTGATGACAGCTCCTGCCCTACCTCGCTGTTTAAAGTGAGCTGGGGTTTTTCTGGATGGCTCTTAGTCTTTCTCTGCCACGTCTGACCCCTTTTTTCCTTGCCAAAGTTAGTCACGTCCAGATCCCAGTGGACACTGCGCCACCAATTTGAGGCACGGGCGGGATATGACACAGCTGGGGCGGAATAACCGCAGTATGTAAGGCTGAAACTATTGGTGTGGATTAAGTCAATTACGTGTTGCCAATGTTGGTAGAGTCAATGTTGACTCGTCAACATGCAGCAGTCTAGTCATAGATTCAATCATCCAGCAATAGCATGTACATTATGATGGTGGACGTATGACGCCAGACCCAAAATTCAATATCCTTGGAACAGTGACAGGAATAGGCCGCACTGGAAGGATGCTAAATAAGAGGAAGCAGCAGAGGCATATGATCTCAGTTAGTCAATAGTGTGAACGATTGTGACACAGCTGGTGGCTTCTTTAGCCCCGGGGACTGATGGAAGCTGATCTAAGTTCTTTAGTTCAACCAAGCTCATATTTCCATTGTTTGAGGGTGATGCCAGTCTGTTATTGAGCTGGTTGACAACCTAAATGAATGGGAGTCTATGGAAGGAATATGGGATGAATAAACGAGTGCAGGTCAGACAGACATTGAATTTGTGGTGGTTGGTGTAGCTCAGCAGACAACACCTCTACCCACCGGAGAGCCACCACCACATGTGGGAGACTGGGGTTCGAATCCCAGTCTGCTACACCAATAAGAGTCCTTGGGCAAGTCTCCTAACACTACACTGGCCCACCTGTAATATGAATACCCTTGTAAGTCACTCTGGATAAGAGCTCAATGCGGTAAATGTAAATTTGTGTGTCTGGGGTCCTGCCCTGAGATGCGAAATGATGTCGGTTGCGTAGTAGGACTATAGATGAACATACACCTTTCCACTCTGTTCATTCTTATTGGGAAAAATGATGGGGAGCATCTTAACAAAAACTGTACTGGTCAAAAACCTGTATCCAAGCACATCCCATTCAGACCAAACAAATCAAAAACCTGAAGGATGAGGTAGTGGACAAAAATGTATAGAAAGAATATAAAAAAAATAGCACTGGATAACAATAGTATTGCGCAATCACTAAAGAATCTGTGATGTAACAGGTTAGGAATTTGGAATCAGCCCGTTACACCACCACCATGAATGCAGGATTTCTATTTGAGGGAGGAACTTCACTGTTTGAGCTTCACGGTTCTGAACTCTCCTTATATAGCGATACCAATGTACACACAGGTTACCATTCTATAGCACCTTCAAGCCTAGTTCATCAGTTTCAGATTCTGAGTGTTCACTGGGATTGTGTATTTGGTAAATCAGTTCACTAATGCAGCAGAAATGCCACAACGGCATTGAGTAAACGAAGGAACGCTGACAGACTTGATGACAGACGGAATGGTAACAGACTATGTGGCATCTAGAATGGCTTTTGAGGCTACGGCATATCCAGCACATACCTCACTGTCTCTTATTCCTCACTCCTGTATCTCATTTTGCTGTGACGATGATGCGGGAAGGTAAGTTGGTACCACTTTAGAATAAGGAGTTATAAATGGTTTAAAAATGAGGTATTATTGCTTCTTAGTTAAGTTATAAACACTTTACGAAGTATTAATAAGCAGTTATAACACATTAATAATGAGCTCCTCCATATGATGTATACGAACACGTATTCAAGCTGACAGGCTTTATGCAGACTGATGGAAAAGATAAAAAAGTATGTGTGTTCACTGTTAGACTAACAACAGTTCACTCCTGTCCATCTTATTTATGTGTTATAACTGCTTATTAAGTGTTTATGACACAATTAATAACTATTAGTAAACTCTTAATAAAGGTAGTCTTATTCTAAAGTGGTACCGATAATTCTAGATATGGCCGGTGGGCCAGAATGGATGCAATTACAAGGTCTGGTGTGTGTGTGCTTTACACTAAGTGTTGGACCATTGCTGTGAGGATATGATTGCATTCAGCCACAAGTGCATTAGTAAGTTCGGGTTCTGATGCTGGATGATTAGGTTTGGATTTGGAACTCCAACTCCATCAGTTAGAAAGCTGATGCATGGTGTCGGTCAAGTTTCCAAGCCACTGTGTGTTCGTTTGAGAGGCTCACCACGGGCTGCAGTTGCGTGCCAGGCATCATGGCGTTGGCCAGTTGCATCTGCTGTGCGAGCATGGCCATATTCTTCTGCTGGATCAGGTTATTCCTGCCATTGATCTCCAGCTGCGTCTTCAAGTGTGGCGGAGGGTGCAGGTACTTACAGTTCTCTCTGGAGCAGCGGCCCTGAGAGAGAGAGAGGGAGAGAGAGAGAGAGAGAGAGAGAGAGAGAGAGAGAGAGAGAGAGAGAGAGAGAGAGAGAGAGAGAGGTAGTTGTATATTGAGTTTATTACAGAATGTTTATATTCATATTCATCTGCCCCCTCAGAAACCCAATATACTGCTAACTGTCAGCACAGTGTATAAGCCTGAACAAATATATACTGTAACATAAATAATACAGTCCTGGATGGGACAAGCCCCCCATAACCCCCCCCAGGCTTCTCCATTCACCCCAGCCCTCACCCCCACCCACGCCTTTCCCCTGCTAATACCTATATATACAGAATATATATCATCACAGGGTCACCCATAGGGCTAAAGAGACAGATAGACGAGAGGAAGACTACGAGAAAACAGAGACTGAGTAAAGGAGAGAGAAAGAAGCAGAAAGAGAGACTGAAGTAAAGGGAGACAGTGAATGAAAGAGACAGCAAAAGAAGGGAGAAAAGAGAGAAGACTCGCATACAGAGAGAAGATAGAGGGAGTGAGAAAAAAGGGCGAGAGAATGAAAAGGTAAGAAAGGGAAAATAAGAGAAGACAGGGATAGAGAGAAGAAAGTGATAGAGGGGAGATAGAGAGAGATGAGAAAGAGAGAAATGAGAGAGAGATACTCTCTCACTGTATTCCTCTCAGGTGCAGACAGTCTGGGAGACGGAGGTGATTATATTCATATAGCGTGTCTGATGCTGCAGGAATAGGAAGTGGGTTGTAATTCACTCAGTCACAAAGCCTGCACAGCCCGGTCTCTCTCTCTCTCTCTCTCTCTCTCTCTCACACACACACACTCTCTCTCTCTCTCTCTCTCTCTCTCTCTCTCTCTCTCTCTCTCTCTCTCTCTCTCTTACTATCTCTCTCTCTCACTCTCTCTCTTACTCTCTCTCACTCTCTCTCCCTCTTACTCTCTCTCTCTCTCTCTCACTCTCTCTCTCTCTCTCTCTCTCTCTCTCTCTCTCTCTCTCTCTCTCACGCTCTCTCTCTCTCTCTCTCTCTCACTCTCTCTCTCACACACACACACACACTCTCTCTCACTCTCTCTCTCTCTCTCTCTCTCTCTCTCTCTCTCTCACGCTCTCTCTCACACACACACACACTCTCTCTCTCACTCTCTCTCTCTCTTACTCTCTCTCTCACACTCTCTCTCTCACACACACACACACACTCTCTCTCTCTCTCACTCTCTCTCTGTCTCTCTCTCTCTTACTATCTCTCTCTCACACACACACACACACTCTCTCACTCTCTCTCTCTCTTACTTTCTCTTTCTCTCTTACTCTCTCTCTCTCACACTCACACACACACTCTCTCACTCTCTCTCTCTCTTTCTTACTTTCTCTCTCTCTCTCACACACACACTCTCTCTTACTGTTTCTCTCTCTCACTCTCTCTCTCTTACACACTCTCTCATTCTCCCTCTGTCTCTCTCTCTCTCTCTCTCTCTCTCTCTCTCTCTCTCTCTCACACACACACACACACACACTCAGTCTCTCACACACTCTCTCTCACTCTCTTTCTTACTCTCTCTCTCTAACCCTCTTACTCTCTCACTCTCACTCTTTCTCTCTCTCACACACACCCGCTCTTACTCTCTCTGTCTTACTCTCTCTCTCTCACACACCCACTCTTACACATTCTCTCTTTCTCTCTCTCTCTCTCTTTCTCTCTCTCTTACACACTCTCTCATTCTCCCTCTGTCTCTCTCTCTCTCTCTCACACACACACACAAACACACACACACACACTCTGTCTCTCACACTCTCTCTCACTCTCTTTCTTACTCTCTCTCTCTCTAACCCTCTTACTCTCTCACTCTCACTCTTTCTCTCACACACACTCGCTCTTACTCTCTCTGTCTTACTCTCTCTCTCTCACACACACACTCTTACACATTCTCTCTTTCTCTCTCTCTCTCTTTCTCTCTCTTACACTCTCCCTTTCACTCTCTCTCTCTTACTCTCTTACTGGGTCTCTTTCACACACACACACTCTCTCTTACACTCTCTCTCTTACTCTCTTAGTCTCTCTCTCTCTCTCTCTCTCTCTCTCTCTATGTCTCTTGTCCATTCTTTTTCTGCTCTCACCTCTGTGCTCATAGCAGTCCCATGCTGTCTTGTGCTACACTCCCCATGAATACTGAGCAGATTTGGCCAGAAGAGGGATGTGTGTGTATGTGTATATGTCTGTGTGTGAGTGTGTGTGTGTGTGTATGTGTGTAGGTGTGTAGGTGTGTGTGTGGGTGGGTGTGTGTGAGGAGAGTGTGTTGTCAGCCATCAGGCTGTAATTACCCACGAGCAAACAAAGGCTATCACGCAGGATGTGGCTGATGACCCTCCCGGCCCCCCTGCTAAAAACACTGGCACACACCGCCCTCCCTCTGTGTGTGTGTGTGTGTGGACTCCACCACTGCCATCGAACTGACCACTGTGTTTGCCCCGAAAAGACTTTCCTTCACCACGGCTACCATACACGCCCGCTCCATTCTGCCTGGATGGCACCCCTCCGCCAACACTCGTGATCAGCCTGGGAGACGAATGACTCTGCCTGGCAACTAGACGGCGGTGCAAGATGATTGGCTGGCGGCCCAGCACCTGACTGGCTTCCAGCTCCACGCTGCCTCCGATGGTAACCTTATTTAACTCTCTGCATGTTATCGATTGCTGCTAATTGCTAAATTCTTTTCCCTTTACAGGCCTGTCCTCCCATGGCCCAAGGGCTGGCTGCGCCTGTAGCCGCATTAATACTGCCCACTGCACTCCTCTTTGCCTTAAAGCCACAGCTCGGCCAAAAGGACACAGTCCCGTAACCACAAATGTAGTTAGTCAGTGTCCGAAGTTTGCTTCCTTCGTTTTCCCCCGAAGCTACAAGGCTAATGTGGCTAACAAGCTGCACATGCTGTCATATCGAAAGTTAACAAACGTGTGGCACCTAGCAAATGAACAGTGCTAGCATTCCTCTTGAAGCCTATAGAAAAGGAGCACCATGCAAATGTTTGGATACCCCAAGAGACTGGAGCTCTCACATAACTTTTACCAAGATCTCAGACTTTAATTAGCTTGTTAGGGCTCCGGCTTGTTCACAGTCATCGTTAAGTAAAACCAGGTGATGCAAATTTTTAAAGCCTTGGAAATAGTCTGGCTCCTCAAACCTTACCTAAGCAATCGGCAGCCACGGGCTCATCAAGGCAGCTGCCCAGCACTCCGAACTCTAAAATAATTGATGGCCGCAAAGCAGGAAACGGCCATGAGCAGACAGCAAAGAGTTCTCCTCAGTTCATAATGTAATTAAGAAGTGGCACTTAACAGGAACAGTGCAGATCAAGTCACGGTCGGGAAGACCAAGAAGACTCTTCAAGAGAACTGCTCAGAGGTTGGCGGAACACCTACTGGAGGATCTAGCAGACTCTGAGGGCAGTTACGGGCTGGAGGTTAGGGAACCAGCCTCGTAACCAGAACAACCAACAGTAACAACTGACGTCCCCTTGAGCAAGGCACCTAACCCCCAACTGCTACCTGGGCAATGTGGATAGGGCTGGTTACTGCCCCCTAGTGTGTGTGTATGTGGGTGTTTCACTTCACGGATGGGTTAAACGCAGAAGACGAATTCCTCTGTGTGCAGCGCAAATGGTAAGAAATGGCTCTAAAACTTTCAACTAAGAAAATGATTGGCCTCACCTGAAATACTGAAGTGCTGGTGCACTGATCTACTGCACAAATACGACCTTCATGGAAGAAGGTCATCTGCAGAAAGCCTTACCTTTACCCTCAACACAATCCTTCACATTAGAGGTTTGCCAGTGAACATCTAAACAAGCCTGGTGCATTTCAAAGATGAGCCTTGTGGACTGATGAAGGTAAAATAGAAGAACCAATAGAGAAAAAGTAAATAGAGAACAGCTCCAGCGGTTAACCACCGAGCGGCTTGATCATGCTGGTGTTGAGGAACATTTCAGTGGTAGAGAGATGGAAGCAAACATCACACCATCTATAAAAAAAAGCTGAAGATGAAAAGAGGAAAGCTCTTACAATAGGATAATGATCCTAAACACACCTCAAAACCCACAAAGGGCGTTCTTTCAAAGGTGCAAGCTGAAGGTTCTGCCATTGCCATTCTGCCTCACATCATCACCCCGACCAAACCATCAACCAAAATCTGCGGATGGATCTCAAAAGAGCCGAGCATCCAAGACGGCCCATGAAATCTAGAAGCCTTGGAATGGGAATGGGTGAAAGTCGCATAAACAAAAGCTCTAAGCTGCTACACATAGCATTGGCATGCTGTGATACTTGCCAAGGGGTGTGTTACTAAGCACTGACCATGCAATATGCCCAGATGCATTATTATGAAACTCTAAAAGATGGCATATTAAAAATCTGAATCTTTAGCTTCATGTCTGTTACACGTGTTAGCTATTCATGTTAGCTATTCACAGTACCAGAAACTTTGCCCAGAGGTGCCGAAACATTGCATGGCCCTGCATATAGTCAGGTATAAGGTAGGATGTCCCCTCTCAGTGGTACCCTTTGCAGCCATTCTAGGCCCCCTGAACCTCCAAACAACTTCTATGCCCAGTCCATCACATTCACTTCAGAATATTAGCCAACGGCTAGCTCAAGCCCGGAGAGAGTTTTGAAATCCCGCTGGGAGTCACTGCAGGGTCTGTACCCCCTCAAGTCATCCTAATCCAGTGCCCAATGCTCTGTGGTCATATATAAGAAAGCCACCAGGGATTTAGAACAATGCTCCACCCAGGAAAGCTAACGTGGCTCACAGTAAAGGAAAATCTCCAGGCATTGCAGTTTCGGGGGAACACCATAATTCATGTAACAGGATTAAGTGTTTAACATACACAAAAAGTGTAATCCGTAGCAGTTACAGTAATCAGATTACCGATACGTTTGAAAACATAAGGTGATTACTTGGGATTACAGTCCACATTTTTGAAGAGGAAAAACCCACACTGGATGGGAAGGTGGGGTTCAAGCTCCTTTCCTGCCATAACACAGGATGAGAGAAAGAGTAATACGGAGAAAATCGAAGTGGGCAGCGAAATGTGAGACAGCCAGACCGGGCCTCGGCTAGGAAGGCTCTCAGCAGATGGAAAGACGGCGAAACGTAACGTCAATATATGGCCTGTAAATGGAAAGTAATTAAAATATAATGCATTGTAATCGAATCGGAATATGTTCCCAGGATCGTATATAATCCTTTTTGGTAGGGCACGGATTATGGATTTAAGCTAATCAGTAAAATGTAACTGAATAGGTTTTGAAAGTGACTTTTCCAGTCCTGGCACTTCCCCTTCTGGAGCGGTGCTATAGGCCAATACAGGGCCTCTTCCTATGAGCAGAATAAGCGGTCGGCTAGCCCCTAGCCCCGTCATTAACGGCTTAACTTGTAAAAACATTAATAAAGCAGAAATGTTGTACCACAAAACATTGGTGTAAATTTGATATCATTTATTTCGGATTATCTAAATAATTTATGATGTTTATATCCGCAGTTTTACCATTTTAAAAAAGTCCATTTCTACTTATATAGTGCTAATAATTTAATTAGAATTTAAATTAATTTAAATTGTTCCTGGTTAAAAGAAATTCTTGCACACAAAATAAGGTAACACTTCACTTGCAGGGTGTTCCGTAAAAAATGATTGTGCTAGATTGTACCAGTTCCGAAAAACTGCACATGGACTGTTGAACGAACCCCTCTGACACAATACAAATTTAAGGATGATAAAAAAAGCCAAAATTAGAAAGGAGAAAGAATAGCAAAGAATACAAAACAAGCGGAAAGTCTACAAATAAAGTACCAGAGTGTCGAAGCACTTTCCATCCACGGGGTAAAACCTAGTCATTTTCATTTTGCCCATCTAGAAATGAGACCTCCCACTGAAAACAATACAGATGGTCAAAATAATACAGGAGGACTTTTATTTTGAAAAATGCCTCTCAGTAAAAAGACATAGTACTCCATATCAATATCATGTATTATGTGTTGTGTAGACCCCCTTTAAATAAAGGGTGTCTACCCAAAATAATAGGGACCCTGCACAAGATCCCATTTGGGGGGCCCCTCCCAATAATAATCCACCCTATTATATTGTATGCTAGAAATGATTATAATAAACCCTGAACATCAAGACAGTGTCATAAGTCTCTTTATATCTCCGGTTTGGCCGTCAATAAATAAGAACCCGGTCTCGTATGTCTGGACATGACTCGATGTCTGGACATGGCAGCCCAGTCTCTGTATCACTGCTGTGTCGAGACAAGTCCACTGCAAATAATATATGGTCCACAGCAGTCCTGTGGTTAGTGACGAATGGGGTAGCTGGGGTCATCAATTCCGGACCTGGAAGGAGTCTTGGACAGTTTGGTGATTTCCTGCTCAAACACATCGACTCCAGCTTGTAATTTTCAGAGTGTGGAATCAAATGTGTTTGAAACTATCCAGGACCTGAGCCGATGATCCCAGAGCAATAGATGGACTACAGTCTGTGATTGTCCATTTCTATAGTGGACCAATGAGAGAAAGTATGAAAGGAAGGTAGCCTGTTAGGGTATGCGGGGACATTAGGGACAGTGATTACGTTGCTGGATTTATGACCTTGAGCTTAATTAGCCAGTATAAACACTGGTGGCAGAACGCTCAGAGGAGATTCACAAGAGACTAGAGGTTTAATTGGGCCTGAAAATTTGAGCAGACCCCAAATACAGTCCAGGAACTCCTGTCCAGATCCTGACCCACAGTAATAAGTTCTGAGTCTAAGCCCGACAAGCCGTTGCCTGAACCTGACAAAACTTTCACCAACACATTTCTGACCAGAATCAAACGCAATACAGTTTGTCCAAAGTGCAAAGATGTTCTGAGTGTAATCAGACTGACCTGTGTGCAACAGAACAAGGGTTGTTCCAAACTGACCCGAGTCCAAGAACATTCTGTCTAACAAAATACCGTCCAAAACTAAGTACAACTAAATTTCATCCAAAACTTACACAGATCTAAAACAATTCTGTCTTCTATTGGCCCAAGTTTAACACAATCTGTCCGAAACTGAACCAGGTACACAGTAAAAAGCATTTTGTTGGTCCGAAAAAAACAAAAAAAACCCCAAAAAATTTAATTTGCTAAAAGCTAATGAATCTGAATTAGGTTTATTCATCCAAAAGTATTTGAATTTAATTAAATAAATTATTCATTCAAATAATAGGTAGATAGATAGATATATAGATAGATAGATAGATAGATACTTTATTGATCCCTAAGAAAATTTAGCAAACAGCAAATTTGGTAACAAATTTACCAATTGTTTAAGGGAGCACTTTTTACAGTGTACAACAAAGCTTGGCCAAAACTGACCTGAGTCCAAGCCAATTCTGGACAAAACTGACCCAAGTGCAACACAGTATTGTCTCAAATTGTCCCAAGTCCAAAAACAATTGTCTAAAACTAAAAAAACTGACTCAAGTAAAATAAAATTCTGTCTCAAACTGACCTGAACCCAACTATGTCCATCCTAACCCTAACCCTTAAAAAAAAACTGACCCCATGCAACAACATTGTATCATATAATAAAATAATCAACTGTACAAAATTACATTTAACCCCATAGTGGTACTGACATACTCAGACGTTTCATTTCATCTGTATAATCCCAAGGTTCTATTTCTCTACACAGTAATGTTGAAATTATTTTTTCTAACTGGATTAAACAAAAAACGAAATTATAAAATAGAGAAACATTCAGTCTTAGAAGTTGGTTGCTTTATTGCTTCTAACAATCCTAAAAAATCCCCGAATACACATTCCATGATAATGAGGTCTCTATTGTGGAGTGGTCAGATAACTGAAACTCGTATCCGAGAATTTGGATGAATTCTGAATTACAGGTCTCGGCACAGAATTCCTGATCACACTGCTTTCAGTTCAAAGCCATTGTGGATCCTACCAGCATGCTTTGTCCTCACTTCTTTCAGCTCTTCTTTCGACAGAGCAGCAGAAGCATGCGATGACTAGACTTTGGCTGATTTCTAGTCTCTCTTTGATTACATCAGCGCTCTGCCACCGCTGGGCTTATTGGGAGCTGCTGGTGCAGAAGCTCCATATCTGATACAAAGCACAGGCCATGAGAAGCAGCCTGGATCACACCACTGCTCAGGCTTATTCACCGTCACGTGACACACATGCATGCGTACCTGTAAGCAGATTAGCGCGCTAGTTATCCGTCTGAGCCGATACCGCTACAGAGAGGTAGTCACTACTATATTACTGTGGGCTGTAAGTCTTTTCCAGCACATCCCAAAGTCTCTCAATGGGGTTAAGGTCAAGACTCGGTGGGGGCCAGTTCATGGGTGAAGATGGTTCCTCATGCTCCTGACCCACCCTTCCAGAAACTCCGCCCAATAAATCTCGGCGTTGTCGATCTGGAATATGACTATACCATCGGTGAAGGTGGTCAGCTGACATGCCACGTACCATGGCTTGTATAACTGAAGACCTCCTATATCATAACACTGCCCCCAGAGGCTTGTACAGGGGGTTCTATGCATGACACACACACACACACACACACACACACACACTCACACAAACTCTCTCTCACACACACACACACACACACACACACACTCACACAAACTCTCTCTCTCACACACACACACACACACACACACACACTCACACAAACTCTCTCTCACACACACACACACACACACACACACACACACACACACTCACACACACACACACACACACACACACACACACACACACACACACACACACACACACACACACAAACTCTCTCTCTCTCACACACACACACACACACACACACACACAAACTCTCTCTCTCACACACACACACACACACACACACACACACACACACACTCACACAAACTCTCTCTCTCACACACACACACACACACACACTCACACAAACGCTCTCTCTCTCACACACACACACACACACACACACTTACACTCACACACACACACACACACTCTCTCACACACTCACACACACACACACCCACACACACACACACACACACTCACACACTCTCACACACATACACACTCACACACACACACATACACAACAATGGTTGAAAGATGAGATACATTGTTTTATAGTCTGATCTCTACCAGCAGGTGGTCATTTAGATCAGTCCAATAGAGAGGGGGATAGAGAAAGAGGGAGGGAGTTACGGAGAAAAAGGGAGAAAGAGAAAGGGAAAAAGAGAGAGAGAGGAGAGAAAAAGTGAATGAGAGAAAAGAGGGAGTGAAGGAGAAAGCAGGGGAGATAAAGGCGCTGAGAGAGAGTGAGGAAGAGTGAGAGGTAAAGAGGGAGGAAGAGAGGTAGCGAGAGAGAGAATGAGTGAGGCAAGGAAATCCCTCTCGAAGCTTCTATCTCTGGTCGGTATACAGCCTGTGAAGGATAGCCCACATCCCTCTCTGTAACTAGATGGTGTGTGTGTGTGTGCGTGTGTGAGTGTATGTGTGTGAGTGTATGTGTGTATGTAAGAGTGTGTGTGTATGTGTATGAGTGCTTGTGTGTGTGTGAGTGTGTGTGTATATGTGTATGAGTGTGTATGTGTATGAGTGTGTGTAAATGTGTGTGTATTTGTGTGTGTGTGTGTGTGAATGCTTGTGTGTGTGTGTATGTAAGTGTGTGTGTATGTGTGTGAGTGTGTGTGTGTGTGTGTGAGTGTGTGAGTGTATGTGTGTGTGAGTGTGTGTGTGTGTGTGTGTGTGTGTGTGTGTGTGAGTGTGTGTGTGTATGAGTGTGTGTGTGTGTGTGTGTGTGTGTGAGTACACATGTGTGTGTGTGTGTGTGTGTGTGTGAGTGTGTGTGTGTGTGTGTGTGTGTGTGTGTGTGTGTGTGTGTGTGTGAGTGTGTGTGTGTGTGAGTGTGTGTGTGTGTGTGTGTGTGTGTGTGTTCATGCTATGATTACATTCAGCTGGATCACGGCAGCTGTAAGCTGTACTGGATGGATAAAGGAAGCCTCTACCGAATAGAGCTGGTGTTTATGTGTGTAGGAAACTGAAAGTGGAGTGTGCAGGCCAGAGTACACACTGCGTCCCTCCTTTCTCTCCCCTCTAACAGCCTGCAGCGCTGTTGTGCTATTAGCACGAAGACCTGAAGGAATTTATCTGCAGCGTTTAGACTGCTGCCCTCGTGTCACTCACAAGCGTACTGCTCACGGCCCGGCAAAATAAATGCCCATGAATGAGGCTTAAGTGAGCGTCATCTGCAAAGGGGTCGATTTCTAGCAGAAGAAGAAACGGTTCGTTAATAGAGGGAGAATTTATTCCATTTGGGCCGTTTCTATTGGTCTGCTCGTCATGAGGCGCACACGGCAGCTGGTGTTTCCCGACGCAGGAGCTAAGCGAGGTTATGGCTTTGATATGAAGAGATCTACATGTGTTGTAGATGCAAAACGTGATCGTTTGTGGGTGAACTGCGAAACGCTACCCTGGACCAAAGAATATGGTGCGTGGGGAAGATCATATGCTGCTGGGAGTTATAAAAAGGTGTGTGTGTGTGTGTGTGGATCTATATAGAGCACTCTGGTGTTATAAATCACCTTGGCCTGATTACAGCAGACATCTCTGCTGTATTTCTGTAGACAGAGAGAGAGAGAGAGAGAGAGAGAGAGAGCGAGCATCTGTGACAGCTTTATATTTTAAAACAGGTCAGCATTTTAATATCTCCATTGCATATGGACCCTCATCTGAACCCGATGAACACTAGTATTGCTCTAATGGTCAGTTTCCTGGTCTAGTCCTGGTCCACTTTACGGTCTTCTATAATCTCAGTGACCAGTTTCTCATAATAAACCATTGGACAGTATTTGTATACAATCAATAACCCATCATAAAGAGTCAGTTATACCCCTTATTTATGGCTGTTTACATTTCTACTCTCATCACCGAACGAATATCTGCACCCAGAAGGAGGTGTGGGAGTGCGGTGCTGTTGGGAAGGAAGATAAAGGTCACCAGGAACAATAACTGATGATACATTTAGACTGATATGGGGAATATTTATTGAGCTACACATACAGAAGTAGTCTCTCAGTATGGCATCAGGACTTCATATTTGCCAACCTAATATGCCAGACGTCTCGGCATGGAGTTGTAGAGGTTCCTAATGGTGTCCTGTGAAAATCCATCCCATGCAGCTTAAATATTCTCACACAGCTTCTGTAGATGGTGCGGTAGGGGTGGAATTGGAGTGACACCAGGCCTTCTGGATGTGTGACGCATCACACCAAGACGTTTATCACCGATCATGGTCAGTCATTGGTCGTCTCCACCAAGACAAAAGCAGGACTGAAGATGACCCGCTGCCATTCTGAGTCACTCCATGGCCATCTGTCACGACACCATTGCAGTCTTTAGTGACAACTGCGTGCATGTCCTGCGTCGTGCAGTCATCTGCTAAGGGTGACTCAGGGATGACTCAGGGAGGCATCACTGCTCACTCCTCATGTCCGCAATCGTGACTGTTGAGTCAGCCATGTTCTGCATCACATGCATGGCCGAATGTGAAACTTGAATCATTGGCATGTCTCAGAATGTCCAACCTACCCACCAAGTTTCATTCCTGTCGGCTGATTCCTTCTGGGTGCAGCTATTCTTTTACAGTTGAGTGTATGATGCAGCTAAGCGAGCTCTCCCATTGGTTAGAAGATAATTAGGAGCTGACAGAAATATCAAGCAAGTAGTTTGTAGCTTGTAGGCCACATCCATGTTCAGAAACCCGTGCATTAAAGAATTGCACATTTGGGCCAGATTTGGTGAATGCCTTCCCTGGCACAATTCCTGTAGACTGGGATTTTAGCCACTGCTGGTAGATCCGTATGACTGTACGCTTCCATACACCTGCAGATTCAGCTAATTCCCTCACACTTTGGTCTTTGGCCACGCCCGAATGCTCAGTCACTCCCTTCAGCCAATCATTAACATCTGCTCTGGAGCCATTTACCACACATGGATTGAGACATTCACTCCACTGTACCACCTGTTTTCAGTGTATGGATCTAATTATGTGCTAATATGATCCTGCTACATTACTGAACAAAATCAGTTGTGACATTTCATAACGGCATGTGGCGTCTGCCACAACATGTTTATGACATGGTTATGTCACTGTTATGTAGCAAGGTTCAGGTAAAGTGCTCTGCTTTTGAAGGGCTCTGATTGTCCTTGCTTAACCCCCAACAGTCAAATATGTTGGACTTAGCGTATCGCTAAAGGTCAGCCTAGCCTTTTTCAGCTCATACCTGGCATTTGTTGGCCTACCTTTCTGGCATTCTGTAGTGCCACTCTGCTATGTGACGCCACATGATCCTGCAGTGTGTCCAGCGTGCAGTGACCTTAACATACTATTAAAGATCCCATAGGGAAGCTAGCAATCAATAGCATTATTCAGGTGTGGGGTTTTGTGGCCTGAACAGAGTTAGGTCTAACTTTTAAAGACACACTAACTGGTGTTAAGAATGACAAACGACTGAGATCAAATGAGGTTGCCATCCCAGCTCAATTAGGGCTATTTATACCAGTGAAAATCATGCTAGACCCACATTGCTAGTAAATATATCCTGTCATTGATGGTCCTGCTCTGGGGGGATTCATAAAAATGGGTCTAAGGAACACATAACGAGTGCAGTGAATCAGGCGGGTGTAGGCCAGGTGGGCCTGTGGTGGGTGAAGAATGTCTGTCGAGTGAAGATCCAGGCACCTCGCAGGTGATATGGTTGACCTTCTGCACTGCGCTCATCATAAAACAGAAAGAGTGTGTGTTACAGTGGGGGATCATGTAACGTTCACCTCAGCTGAACCATACACCCCCCGGAGGGAATGGGGTGGTAGGGTGGTGGTGCAAAATGAGTGTGTGTGTGTGGTGTCGAATGACATGCTTGTATATTTCATACAGTCTGACATCGCTTCTTCTGCAGGGCCCCCTAGAGGTCATGGAATGGAACTGGACACCAATAATGGTAATGAACACAGTCAAATAGAATCATATCATTATTGACTATGTTCAGATTTAATTGGGCTTTGTTGACACTGTGTTGAGTCAGGGATAACCCTAACAGCTTTCTTCAAGCCGTATGATCCTCTAGCTCCAGTGTTGGACAGTAACTCAGTAAATGTAATTGGATTCTGTGTTAAGGTAGTTAAGTACAGAAACCAAAGGGAGCACACTGTGTAAACACATGAATGGCTATGCCAGGTGTGCAGTTTTGGACTAGGGCATGACCGGGACACATTGCAAGGGACAATGGCATTGTGGGGGCTGATTTGAGCCAGTTTACAGCCCAGCGTTCCCTACTTACCCTACATTCACACTAGCAGGCGACAAGTCGCTTACGTTGCCCCAAGTTTGTCTCGTGTGGGTGTGTTTGGGATTGCTTACGTTGTTTTGTGGGAGTGTGTACAAGGTCCAGGAACGCTAGCTAGTTGCTATTGACGAATGAGGTTTGTATGGAAACATGTGCTGGCTAACCTAGCTAGCTATCAAGTAATCTTACTCCCCAGAAACACCAACATGCCCATTTTTCTTCAGATGTATATGTACAAAGATGCATCATATACCCTGGGAAAAGATGAAACAGCGGTTATGAGCTTTACCAGCACACTGCTGAGAACTGGAACCAGGTGCTGGTAGGAGCAAAAGTTCCAGAGAGCAGGAGCTGGGGGGACCTCAGACCCTCATGTTTACGAGTGGTCTGAATAAACCATTGGAGCCAGACGTTAACCAATGTTGCTTCACCGCATCATGATTCATTTGCATATAGTTGAGGACATCTTAACTTGATTCGCTAAATCGTGCCTTCAAATTGCGTACTCCCATAGTAAATGACTCCCAGCTTGTCGCCTGCTTGTGTAAATCTAGGGTTACTCACTCTTTCCTTTGTTTTCCTCTATCTTTCCTGGCCACTGTGTGATACATTTAATGATAATGATACAATTAGACCGTTTGGTAACACATGTTTACCCTCAATGGTCTCCTTTTGTTCATCAAAATCTCCCAAAACTATAATTCACGGTTCCTCCATGAACGAGAATCCACGTATGGATAAATTTACTTGTTGCTTGCTTTCTCTATGGATAAGAACAGTAAGGCCATATTTATTGAAAGAGTCTGTGACCTGTAGTGGATCCTTTTAGACTTATTTACCTCTACCGATTGGTAGAGATGGCACGATCAGGTTGCATACAGCTCAAGACTTTCTTTATTAAGTCACTCTCAAAATGTGCTCTGTCAAAACATTGAGCCGTACATTAGGGGTTGGGCAACAGTGTTTGCACCTAACAGACTTAAACTTGTTTTTATTCTCCTTATAGCTGGCCGTATCTCGTCCTCACTAGTAGGCTGGACAGGTAGCAGGACGCTAGGCTGGCTAAGAGTTTAATGCTACAGTATTAAAAGACAGGCTTCAAGTTTAGGCCTTTAAATACAGTGCTTATTAAAAACAGAGACCTACAATGTTAAGAATGTAGAGTGGAGCATGAGCTTAATGCAGAGAAGTGTGGAGCATCCCCTCCAGTGTGCTGTGGCCTTACTCTTTCTATGCTTCATTCTTTGGACTGAAGAAGCATCGACCAAAGCGTAAGCCTCTTCACTGAGTGTATTCAGACATTCCATGGTTTTCATGAGAAAGTATTAAAATATAAAACTCGAGTTTGCTATTGATTTTTAAGAGACCTTCACAGCTATTCAAATTTTGGAAAAAAAATGAATCCCTGGTTTTGCGCTCTGCTGTCTGGATGCTTCTGTCGACCAGATGTTAAAATGTCTTACTCTAAAAGCCAAATCTGGTTGGTGTAGACAGACCTCCTACTGACTGTCCTGCTACTGTCCCTCTCTCTCACCACGAGTGTTCCTGGTTCAGGTTCTGCAGCAGGAATACCATGGTAAACAAACCGCCGAGTAATTAAATGCGTCCATGCATTGCCCCATCTCTCTCTCTCTCTCTCTCTCTCTCTCTCTCTCTTTATTTCTCTTTCTTTCTCTGTCAGTCTCTCTCTCTCTTTCCCTCTCTCTCTCTATCTCTTTATTTCCCTGTCAGTCTCTCTCTCTTTATTTCTCTTTCTTTCTCTGTCAGTCTCTCTCTCTTTCCCTCTCTCTCTCTCTCTCTCTCTCTCATTTCCCTGTCAGTCTCTCTCTCTCTCTCTCTGTCTTTATTTCTTTCTTTCCCTGTCAGTCGCTCTCTCTCTCTCTCTCTCTCTCTTTATTTCTCTTTTTCTCTGTCAGTCTCTCTCTCTCTTTCCCTCTCTCTCTCTCTATCTCTTTATTTCCCTGTCAGTCTCTCTCTCTTTATTTCTCTTTCTTTCTCTGTGAGTCTCTCTCTCTTTCCCTCTCTCTCTCTCTCTCTCTCTTTATTTCCCTGTCAGTCTCTCTCTCTCTCTCTCTCTCTGTCTTTATTTCTTTCTTTCCCTGACAGTTGCTCTCTCTCTCTTTTACTTTCTTTCTCTGTCAGTCTCTCTCTCTCTCTTTCCCTCTCTCTCTCTCTCTCTTTATTTCTCTTTCTTTCCCTGTCTGTCTCTCTGTCTCTTTCTCACTCTCTTTATTTCTCTTTCTTTCCCTGTCTGTCTCTCTGTCTCTCTGTCTCTCTCTCTCTCTCTCTCTCTCTCTCTCTATTTCTCTTTCTTTCCCTGTCAGTCTCTCTCTCTCTCTCTCTCTCTCTCTCTCTCTCTCTCTCTCTCTCTCTCTCTCTCCACAGATAGGAGGGCGCCTGTCGTTGTTTTGCCTGGGTTTTCATTAGTGGAAGAACTGGTAGTGGGCTAGAACGTACCTGAACAGCACTTATGAAGAGATTAAGGTCTAGTGTTCAGGCTGTCAAACTGAACGCACCCCCACCCCCTCCTGTTTTGCTATGGCTGAAATCTGGCAACCTTAAAGGTGAAACAGCACCAGGCAGAGTGGAGCGAACTTGAGTGGCAAAGAAACGCGCGGAGAATCTGGAATGATTACAGAGGGGCTGTGTGTGTGTGTGTGCGCGCGAGTGTGTGCGCGAGTGTGTGTGTTTAAGGAGCAGGAATGTGAGCTGAGTAGTGTAAGAGCAGAAGGGCGAGTCACATGATGTTTTTCAGCTGCCATCATATCAGACGCCCTGCAGACACCCAAAAACCTCTCACTCCAACACCCATCTCTCTCTCTCTCTCTCTCTCTCTCTTTCTTATTCTGTCTTTCTTTCTCTCAGTCGGGCTCCCTACCTCTCCCTTTCACTCTCATTCTCTGTTCTTTCTCTCTCTGCCTCTTTACTCTCTCCTTCTCTGTCCTTTCTCTCTGCCTTTCTCTTTCTCTCTCTCTCTTTCTTCTCTCTTTCTCTTTGTCGTTCTATTTCTCTCTCACACATCTGATTCCATCTTTCTTTCTCTTGCTCTGGCTCTTAACCCCTCTCTTTCACTCTTTTTCTCTGTCCTCCCTCTGTCCTCCCTGTCCTCCCTCTGTCCCCCCCCTCTCTCTTTCAGGCCTCTCTACCTCTTTTTCTTTTTTTCACTCAGTTCCTCTGTTCATTCTCTCCCTCGCTCTCTCATAGTTTTATTCATAGTTTAATTGCTCTCTCTCTCTCTCTCTCTCTCTCTCTCTCTCTCTCTGTTCCCCTTCTCTTACTTTTTAGACATTGCTTTCATTCAGCCTCTCTGTTCACCCTCCTCATCACCATCCTGCTCCTCCTCCTAATCCTCATCACCATCCTCACTCCCTACAGCAGCGCAGGCATTCACAGAGCCACCTTTATGCGTGAGGCCTCGTCAGCTGACTGTAACAGACAGTAACAGTCTCTAATCCCGCTTCTTAAAGTCACGCTTGTGTAAACAGCGCAAAGCCGGGAGACAAATTTATCAGCGGCTAGAGTAAATATTTTCCTCTGTTCTGCCAAGACAGCGGGCCGGCCGTGTCTGAGCCAGATGCCTCAGATGACTGTGATACATATGACACATGAAGCCCACTGCTGGACAGTCCTGTGTCCACTAGCCTGTGTCCACTAGCCTGTGTTTTAATTTCACCTCTTTAAAGGTAAGACAGACTGACAGAGAAAGAAAGAGAAATGAAGAGAGAGAGAGAGAGAGAGAGAGAGAGAGAGAGAGAGAGAGAAAGAAAGAGAGAGAGAGAGAGAGAGAAAGAGAGAGAAATAAAGAGAGAGAGAGAGAGAAAGAAAGAGAGAGAGAGAGAAAGAGAGAGAAATAAAGAGAGAGAGAGAGAGAGAAATAAACAGCGAGAGTGAGAAAGAGAGAGAGAGACTGACAAGGAAAGAAAGAGAAATAAAGAGAGAGAGAGAGAGACTGACAGGGAAAGAAAGAGAAGTAAAGAGAGAGAGAAAGAGAGAGAGAGAGACTGACAGAGAAAGAAAGAGAAATAAAGAGAGAGAGAGGGGGAGCAGGAGAGGGAGGGAGGGTGGGAGGGAGAACAAGAGAGGGAAAGAGAGAGAGAGCGCAGGAGAGAAAAGAAGAGAGAGAGGGAGGGAGAAGGAAATAGGGAAGGCGAGAGAGAGGGAGAGAAAGAGAGAGAGAGAGAGAGAGAGAGAGAGAGAGATGGCAGATAGACAGAATGCCAGAAAGAGAAAAATAATGGGTAAGAGAAAGAAAAGTATAGAGAAAAAAGGGATAGAAAGAAAGAGAATGAGAAAAAATTGTGAACAATAAAGAGAGAGAGAAAGAAAAAGAGAAAGAAAGACAGGAAAGTAAGAAAGGAAAACACTGAAAGATGTGGAGAGGAAAAACTAGAGGGAAAAAAGACAGGAAAGATAAAGAGAAAATGTCAGACGGGGAGCAAAGTGAGAAAAAGAGAAGAGAAAAAGGAGAAAGAAACATGGAAGGAAGATGTAAAAGTGAGAGAAAAAAGAAACAGAAAGAGAGAAAGAAGCAGAAAGAGACAGGACATTTCAGAAAGACAAAGAAAGAAGGGAGAAAGAAAGGAGAGAAAGAGGGGCTTGAAAGTGAGAGAAAGAGAAAGGGAAAAAAGAAATGAAAAAGAAAATCAGAGTGAGCAAAAGACGGATGTGATGGAGAGAGAGAGAGAAAACGTAACGGAGAGAAAGACATATGAGGAGAGACAGAAGGAGAGAAAGACCGCTGGAAAATGACAAGATCATTAATCTTCACAGGGTGAGCTGAATAACGTCCGTGATGTAATCATACAGTATAAAGAGGGTCCCAGTGCACAAACATAAACGGACCCCCGTATGCAAATCACTGTGTCCTCTGTGTAACACGCCCCCAACACCCGAATCAATGTACAGCATTCCTTCAGATTACTGAATGTAGCTACTATAAGGAGGACCCACACGGCTCTATACACAGCCGAGTATAATCTCCACAGAAAAGCCCTGACCGATACAGCCACAGTGCCAGAGCCTAGAGGGGCACAAAGCCCCCCAGCATTGGGCTGTGGAGCAGAAGAACATTCTCTGGAGAGACAGAGCTCCAGTCAGTGCCTCGGGAATCATCCAACATCAGTACCGGACCTCACTAATGCTCTTATGGCTGGCTGACTGCAATCAAATCATAGCTGCAATGTTCCCACATCTAGTGTAAAGCTCTTCTAGAACCTTCTCTATTAATACCCTTCAGTTCAGAGGAAAACGATGGATGAGCAGGAGTCTAGTACCGCTCTGGAGTTTGGTGAGCCTGTGCACAGACACAATGCGTCTCAGCCCGATCCTTTGCAGGCACCACAAGAGGATTAGCACACGTATCCCCATCTCCACAGCAAATAGCCCTAATCTCCAACCGGGCATCGCATCGTTCAAAGAGAGAGAGAGAGAGAGAGAGAGAGAGAGAGAGAGAGAGAGAGAGAGAGAGAGAGAGAGAGAGAGAGAGAGAGAGAGAGAGAGAGAGAGTGCAGGGGGTGAGGAAAACAAGATATCGCAGCTGAGGAAAAGAGAGAGCAATCTGCTATTCACATCAACGTTAATCAAAGCAGACTGCCAGAGAACTCCACTCCGGGCCTCTGATGGAAATCTACTGCACGCTACGTCAGCTCTCCAAACACTGGAGCTATCAACAGGTCCAACATGCACTCGCACACACAGAGAGCAGTGACAGACACTGAGGACTAAACAACAAGGCCAGAAAACACGGCTTCCGCACGTCAGGCAGCCGAGGACGTCAGGTCGAGCGTCTCTCTGTGTGCATAGAGAACGCTGACCTAATCTGATCTTTCAATTATCAGATGAGGAATCTTGAGGGTTTCAAGAGACGCCCGCTTTGACAGGAAGTGGCCATTTCACTGACGGCCAGAGACACCATCTACAGGCTGTCATTTCAGTAGCACACATGGCTTGTCTTATAGCCATCCATAACTGCCCTTCATCTCTCTGGGTGAAGACGTTTATGGGTGAGGATGTTTATGGGTGAGGACTAGTGACATGGGGACGTTTATGGGTATGGACGTTTATGGGTGAGGACTAGTGACATGGGGACGTTTATGGGTATGGACGTTTATGGGTGAGGACTAGTGACATGGGGACGTTTATGGGTAAGGACGTTTATGGGTGAGGACGTTTATGGGTAAGGACTAGTGACATGAGGACGTTTATGGGTGAGGAAGTTTATGGGTGAGGACTAGTGACATGGGGACGTTTATGGGTGAGGACGTTTATGGGTGAGGACTAGTGACATGGGGACGTTTATGGGTGAGGACGTTTATGGGTGAGGACGTTTATGGGTGAGGACTAGTGACATGGGGACGTTTATGGGTGAGGATGTTTATGGGTGAGGACTAGTGACATGGGGACGTTTATGGGTGAGGACTAGTGACATGGGGACGTTTATGGGTGAGGACTAGTGACATGGGGACGTTTATGGGTGAGGACTAGTGACATGGGGACGTTTATGGGTGAGGATGTTTATGGGTGAGGACGTTTATGGGTGAGGACTAGTGACATGGGGACGTTTATGGGTGAGGACTAGTGACATGGGGACGTTTATGGGTATGGACGTTTATGGGTGAGGACTAGTGACATGGGGACGTTTATGGGTGAGGACTAGTGACATGGTGACATTAATACCCTCCCTATTCCTCTATCACTTTCTAGGCGGCTGGGTTTCTGCTAGTTGATGTAAAAGAATTAGCAGTTAGCATTAGCCTCGACGTGTGTTGAGCTGTCTGATGTCCCTACAGGAGTTTGTAAAGACGTGGTGGAGCTTCACTTGTCTTGGAGGAAGCACATGGTACCCTTCATCTGAGAGTCTTGAGGGTTTCGAGGGCCACCCACTTTGACAGGAAGGGGCCACTTGTCTGAAGGGTAAAGAGGCCATCCACAGGCTGTTCACACAGGGCTAACCGATACGTATCTCACAGCCATCCATAACTGTCCATCATCTCTCTGGATGAAGACACACGTGAGGACGTTTATGGGTGAAGACTAGTGACATGAGGACACTGATGTCCTCCCTCTCCCTCTATCACTTCCTAGCCAGCTAGGTTTCTGTTAGTTGACGTAAAAGAATTAGCAGCTAGCATTCGCCTCGAAGTGTGTTGAACTGTCTGATGTCCCAGTTTGAAAAGACATGGTGGAGCTTCACTTGTCTCAGAGGAAGCACATGGTAGCCTTCACCCTCCCTGCTTGAGTGTGACTAACCAGTGGATGGAGAAACGCTGATGTAATCTATCATTGAATTATCAGCTGAGAGCCTCGAGGCTTTCAAGACCCGCCCACTTTGACTAATGTTTATTAATTCGAATAAATGCAAGCATAAACTCAAGTTCAAGGACAGGTTTTTACGGGTGTCCAAGCAGATGCCGGCCTAAGAGGAAATCAGTCTGAAAAGTCAGGCGGCGCAACCAGTAAGTCATGCGGTACAACCAGACCGAAGATCTTGTATAATAGAAACAGGCATTTAAAAACTCTGATAACACAAACTACAGAGAGATATGCAAAAATCCAATATTATTTTTTCAAAAATGTCTTTTTCATACTTTATTTTTGTTTTCATTTTTTATATACCTCATTTCATCACTCGTTTATTAGCTGGCTTACTCCCATTGAAGCATTATTCACAGTTTGGCTGCTCCTGTGAGACAAACAGACAGGCAGCCACCACCCATGCTTCTGTTCATTATTAATACCCCTTTAATGTCAGCCACTCCTCCACACACACATCCACTCCCTCCCCTCGCCAGGACAGAGAGAGAGAGAGAGAGAGAGAGAGAGACCATTGCTCCAGTCATAATGACCCTCTGTTCAAACGTCAGCAGACCGATGGTGACCTTTCCCTCGCTCGCCACGCTGCCCAGATCACTAACCTTTACCGCCAGCGCCGGCCAATCGCTCCACGCTTATCGATGTGCCAAACATGAGAGAAAAAAACCCACATCTTTTGTGCGGCAGAGGGGGGATCGATGGCTCGGGCCCGGGATGAGAATCTCTCACTGATGAGGCTCATTTCTGACCTGTCTGTTATGACAGCGCATTATCATGGCTAATGATATCGACAGACATGTCTCATGAGTTGCAAGCTAGACTAGACAGAAGCTAATGCAGCAATTGGCTGGGGGATGCACTGTTGGCGAACTGTGCTACAGACAACTCACTTCACCCTTTACACCGATGGACAGTCACTGTAACTTTGGATTTTTAGTTTTGGCTGTATGGCTAGATAAGAAAAGCATATGAAGTCGATGTATGATATTGTGCTGGTGGAACTCTAAACCGACCAGATGAACTTAGTAAATAAGGGTTCCTGTATTTGATTAGCATCGCAATACAATACAATGTAAGTGATGCTCTGGAAGGTATTAGCCATCGCTACAAGCTAGCTAGCTCTAGAGGTGCTTTTGTTAGCCTCTGTTGCTGGTGTAGGGGAGCCACATGTCTGGTTTAAGGCTGGACAGTCTGGTTTTCCAACTCCCAGTCCAGCATATCTTTGGACTGTGGATGGAAACAGACGCAGACATGGGGATAACATGCAAACTCCACACCAGGGGTGCCCAATCTTATCTGCAAAGGGCTAAGATTGGGCAACCCTGCTCTACACGGATAGGACCCCGGACACACTGGCCGAGAATCAAACTCAGGCCCCCTTTGCTGTGATGCAACTGCGCTGTACCACTGTGCCACCACCGGTAAAATATAATAATAACAATAACGATAATAATTTTTATTTATGGAGCACGTTTATTACTGTTGGCAGCTTAAAGTGCACAAATCCTATTTCTAAACACCACCATGCTGTAGTTTTAATGAAACGCTGAGTTAAAGAGACACGCTTTTAAATATATGTCTCAACAACCATTTTCTCACCTTCGCATTTTATTGTTTTGTTCTAGATATGGGGTCAGCATGGGTTCTGCGTAGTATAGAACGTGCTTTGATTAGACCTGTTCAGTGTGTTTAACACTAACTAAATAGATACAAATTACACGCTTTTAAAACGAGCTGGATTGGCTGAACACATCACCATCCTGTTAATAAATCACATGTTCACAAATTCCCCAACTGTCATGTGACTGCGTCGAGGATGCTCAGTATAGCTTACTTAGGGACTCCATGTAAAAGGGGCTTTCTAGACTTTCTAATGGGTTTAAACTCGATGGGTCTTTGATTTAAACGAATCCGTTGGGGTTATTTTGAGGCTTCATTCCCTTTTTTAACAGCAGTCAGTCAATTTAGCATGTGCTGTTACCTGTACGCCATATTGGCAGACAATGGAACCAATCATAGAGAAGCAGAGGTTGAAGAAGGTGCTTGTACTGTGATGCAGGTTGGGCGTCCCTTCTGCTACCCTCATGGTAGCATTATATACAAGCCTGAGCCTGAGCCTCTGTGTGTGTGTGTGTGTGTGCGTGTGTGTATGTGGTGGTGCGTGTGTGTATGTGTTTGTGTATGTGTGTATGTGTGGTTGTGTGTGTGTGTGTGTGGTTGTGTCTGTCTGTGTGTGTGGTTGTGTCTGTCTGTGTGTATGTGGTTGTGTGCGTTTGTGTGCCTGTCTGTGTTTGTGTGTGTGTGTGTGATTGTGTATGTGTGGTTGTGTGTGTGTGTGTGTGCGTGTGTGTGCATGTGGTTGTGTGCGAGTGTGTGAGTGTGTGTGCACGTGAGTGTGTGTATGTGGTTGTGTGCGTGTGTGTTTGAGTGCCTGTCTGTGTTTGTGTGTGATTGTGTATGTGCGCGCATGTGTGTGTGTGTGTATGTGGTTGTGTGCGCGCATGTGTGTGTATGTGTGTGTGTGTGGTTGTGTATGTGTTTGTGTGTCTGTCTGTCTGTGTGTGTGTGTGTATGCGTGTGTGTGCGCATGTGTGTGGTTGTGTGTGCGTGTGGTTGTGTGTGTGTTTAGGTTATACACTCCTGTTATCGTCTCAGCGCTAGCTGCCTGCTGACGTCACAAGCATACACCCGCCACAAAGCACATGCTGTCTGAGATCAGAGGACAAACGGAGAGACATGTGCGCGCACACACACACACACACACACACACACACACACACACACACACACACACACACACACACACACATACATAAGCTGAGCTAAAGTGAAAAGAATATCTATGACAGTCACGACAGGCAATTAAAGCATTTATCATGTTTTGGGGGGAAGAGGTTGTGCTTTGGCTCACCACAGTCATGCTAGCCTGCTACTTTCCCACAGCGAACTGGATAAAAATATGCGAGGCGATCCCTGGTGGAAGTGACAACATCTTCGACCCGTGTGTTCCCCTGCAGCTTTGGCTGGTTTGCGCCCTTTAGTACACTTAGTCATTGTGTCATGCAGAAACAGCTTCAGATGAAAATCATATGACTACCCTCGTATGCGGAAGTCTCTGGATCTGAATGCGACATGTCAATTTATTTGCCGGGTCTAGGAAAGAAACATTCATTCGTTTATTTATTGATTTGTTCATCTTCTGAGCCACTTTTCTTCTGGGTTACCGGGGGAGGGGTCCCTGGAGCCTATCCCGGCACTCATTTGGCAGATGCAGGAAAGACCCTGGACAGTCTATCAGCCCATTACAATGAGTCACTAGCCCATTACTAGCCTACTAGCCTATTTATTTATTCACAATATTTGAACACAAACTTTAATTGATTGATTGGTTGACAACAAGTTCCGCTCCCACACTGCAGTGGCTGTTCTTACAATGATGTCGGTTCTGCTATACCAGTTTGAGCCAGAGTACGATCCCGAAAGTTCAGTCGGACAAGCTGGTAGACCACCTACACAAGCTAGACTGGAGACAAAACGTTTCAGAGTGGTCAGTTTGGACCGTTTTAGCTCTCTGTGTGTTGTGTAAGAGCGTGCCAAGTTTGCAGGTAGGCGGGCAGTAAGGGATTTTAAAATAAAAAACCCTTGGTTGATACCCACAGTGGGGAAATTTTAGTCCCCTCTCCCACATTTTACAATGAGGCCTCTCTGTGAAGTGAAGCTCCCCACATACATACGTAGCCACTCACTAGTGAACACACACTATGGGGCCAATTGGCGCACCATACACAATACCCCGGGAATAAACCCCCTGGGGGCCCGGAGCTAGTGGGTTGCCCTATCCACTACTGGAATGCAGGTCCGCAAACATCCAACGAGTAAACGCCCGGGGAGCAGTTGGGGAGTTAGGTGGCTTGCTTAAGGGCACCTCAGTCGTTACCGTCAGTTCAGGGAATCGAACCAGCGACCCTCCGGTCACAAGGCTGGTTCCCTAACCTCCAGCCCACGACTGCCCGTGATGATGTCACTTTGTAACAAAGAAAAAAGGACGGAATTCCAACAAAGCACTTCCAGAGGCTGAGAAAAGTGGTTACTATGGGAGAGAGTTTGTCCCTCTGGCATGTACATGTATGCTGGACTGTTTACACACACAGAGAGCTACTTGCACACTGAAGGGTCGAGAGGAAACGGAAAGATGCAAATGCATAACATGCATATCATACATAATGCAAGTTACATCTGGTCAGAAATCCACAAAACGTCATTTGACCAGGCCGCCCAAACTTTTCCTTACAAATATATGTGTGTCAATATTCATATTTAGACCCTTAATGACCTCATAACTCTGTACAGTAATATAATGTGAACCATTAGTGTGTTAGAGGGCCCAGTTCAAATCATGAGTGAGCATGCTCAGTGTGGAAGGTCTCTAAGCAGAGTGAAATTACAACACAGCTCCCTCAGCCATCCATTACCGTGGCCATGTGACCCGCAAACAAAGCCCTCAAGGGCTTCTGGGAGCCAGAGTCCCCGGCTTATGAAATAGCCTCCAATCAAAGAGGCAACCCGAACGCAATAGAAAAGCGATTCTCCCTGCGTGCATTCTTTTAATACAGTCTAGCGTAATCCTGTAATGCAAACAGGCCTCGGCGCCTGTTCTCTCGCAGGATCTCAATCTGCACATCAATTAGCATGCCGTCTACAGAGCCGCAGCGACGGGCTTTCAGAAAAGAATCCCGGCTCACAAAAAAAAAACATCAGCGCAGAGACACGAAGAGGAAGTTTAAAGAGTAGCGCAGTGTGTGAAAATGTGAGAGAGAGAAAGAGAGAGAGAGAGAGAGAGAAAGACAGCCAGCGAGGCAGGGAGTCTAATATCACATCTAGGTTAGGGTAATGGAGTGGGATCCCATATGTTGGCGGAGAGCTTTTATCCACAGCGTAGTCTGGCAGTGCATCTGGCGCTGGGCAGAAATCATTAGAGGCTCAGTCTAATGACAGCCACTGTGAGCGCAGCGGATGCGGTCGTGCCTTAGCTAACTCCTGCCTAGCACAAGGATGCTGTCTCACTTTTGAGCACCTCCCCGAACACATGCTGTCATCACATGCTCGTTTATCCCGTAAGAAGTCTCCATTTCACAGTATTTTGTGTTGGACAGCTAAGAATTTACTAGCCAGGCCTGTTTGTTAAATGCACCGCTGCTAACGATGGCTAGTTCGCTAGCCTTTGTGAAAATGTACGTAGTGCAATCAAATATAAGCAAATGTGGCTTGGATATGAAGATCAAAGCTATCATTTCATCTCGAAGTGACACAACCAGTCGAATCTATACGCCAAACATTTAGGAGGCCACCTATGACCAGGAGGTTGTGATGGATCACTTCTGTTAGCGGGTGGCGGTGGTGCTAGTGGTGGGGCTTGCCAGGAGCTTTAGCCATTGTTGTGTTTACTGTACCTAAATGATCTAACTGGGAGCACCACCTTCAACATGACTGACTAGACTTCAGAATACATCGGGGCAGCAACGTTACTTCCTCATCCTCTCATGTAGGACTGATGGGAGACTCAGTGTTACAGTGACTATCGACTCTGGGCAGGGGCTAGCATGTTAGCATGCTAACTTCAGTAGATGTCCCTACAACACCATACATAGACATCTTTGACTATAGCCTTTTGAGACTGCAACACATATAACAGTCAGTGAAGTATAGGGTGGCCACTTTCATAAACCCAAAAGGATGACATCAAGTTTGGAGCGGGTGGGGGGGAGTGACGGGGGGTGTTGTTGGTCATGATATCAGAACAGAAAAAAAATCATAACCTCTCACATAAATGATTGCTTTACTCACATAATTGTGTGGAATGGATGACATTTGCGAGTCAGATGGGAGCTTACTAATTGACTAGCATATAAAAGTCAGTAGGTAAGCAATGTCACATGACCTTGTTAAACCAATGAAATGCAATGCATTTCGCTTGACATCTACGGCATTTTAGCTGACGCTCTTATCCAGAGCGACTTACAAGGTTAATCATATTACAGGTAGGGCAATGTAGTGTTAGGAGTCTTGCCCAAGGACTCTTATTGGTGTAGCACAGCATAGTCACCCAGAACGGGAACCGAAACCCAGTCTCCTACGTGGGACGGTAGCTTCCTGGTGAGTAGTGGTGTTATCCGTTGGGCTTAGCCAACGGCACTGCCAATGGCACATAATATTGTTGGTGCGTTAACATTCTAAATAGTTCATCCTGAAAAGAGCACTAATTGGTGTCCATCCAGGTATTGCGCCGGACATATGACTGGGAGTTGAAAAAACCAACTGTTCGGTCCAAAACTGGATGTGTGGTCACCCTAGTGATGTATCTAGAACGTCCAGAAAGCCTAGAATGACATTTATTTAACAACGTTCTCCCACCCATTTTAAACAACCAATGGAAGGGCACACCTGGCTGAGTCTACAGTACCAGTCAATAGTTTAAGCACACCCAACTAAAATGGATGGTGTTGGTGACTCTACAGTCTTACACATAACAGCTCCAACTGATGAGAGTCTGAACCAGTCCATATCCTGATATACCACATCTACTCTTGATGTACCACAGTATGATATTCCTCCATATCTCCACCTCTAATATATATTTAGTGGTGTAAAAACTTTGATCTGTTTTTCTGCACAGTGTAAAAGCTCTAGTTCTCCTTTCAGGTTAGTGAATATTCATGATGGACCGACCAATAGAATCGCTCCAAACCTGCTTAGTAATAAACCTTGTTCTATATCAGCGCCACTGCAGGTTAAGAAAGCTGGTTCATCCTCCTGTAAAGCTCCATTCTGATGTTTAAGGCGGACTGTGTAATTCCGTGAGTGCTATTCTATAGGTATTACGCTAAAGTGAAGCATTAAGATAAACCTATAGAGGTTTATCTATGAGTAGCTGTACCTAGACTCTACAAAACCCAATGGGCAATTTGGCACTGGCTTTCCAAATTTCCAAAATGTACACCTTCTTTTAATCAATTAAAACAGTGAACAACAATACAATATTTTGCATGTGCACCAATCATTAACCCTACTACAGGCAAGGGCATATCTGTCTTCATAACTCTGGGAGGATTGATCTTATAGAAATCCTACCCACAGCACTTCGCCGATAACACTCGGTTTCACTGACCTACAGAGAAGTATCAGCTAGCCCCAAAGCCAACCCAAACCCCAATGATATCTGTTGGGTTTCCCTTTATACGTCCCATGCTGCATGTGTTTGTGTCCAGCACGCTCTCTTCACGTCTCGGTAGAGTGTGTAGAGAATGCTCAGAGCTCTACAATCCTCAAAATATTCAGAGAAGGTGGAAAATCTACTGAAGCCGGAAAGAGCAAGTAGGACACGAGGAATCGTGACTACAGTCGGGGGAAGGGGCTGATCAGACTACAGTGATAGGCCACCAGGCTCTGAATGGCCATCAACCCATCATCATCATCATCTAATTAATCATCTATGCTGCTTATCTTTCTGCATGATGGTGAAGCCTATCCCAGCAAAATGCAGGAAACACCCCAGACTGGTCAACAGTCTATCACAGGACAGGCACACGGACATGGGGTGAATGCATATGCGACTGCGACCTCCATGCAGTAGAGTCCCTGGATACCTAGTCGGGGAATCGTACCGAGGCCTGTCCTGCAGTCACACCGTGCAGCCAGCCTAGCCATATGTCTTTACCCAATAAACCACCATCTAGTAATAATGACACATCTGAGTAGCCCAGGGTCTCCTGAATATAGCAACATATGGCACGTGTGACTGTTCCAAGTCAAATAGCAAAATGAATATGCAAAATGACTCCAAGGTTTAAAACACTACAGAATAGAACCATCTGGAGACCATTAGGCCTTCTGTATTCATATTTCATAGAGTGTTATTTGAAAATGTTTTCCTTCTTCCTTATATGATAGAAGCAGGCCTGCACAGCCTGCACAGCACATACACCCACTTACACCCAAAGCGCACCAGCACAGATGCACAGACACGAGCAATCAACATTCCTGTAGCGGATGCCCTAGAGAGAGGCAGGCGTTGACAGATCTGTCAGCGCGTCGACCCGGCCAGGTGATGCTAGGTCATGTCCTAACCAAAACCCGCTGCAGATAAGCATCCCGGCAATGTCCACTCTACAGCAAATCCACCCACTATATTAAACCCTCGCAGGGGACCGCTGACAGTCCACTGCCCCCGAATAACCTCCCAGCTTTCTCCTCATGCTGGCCCAGGGGGTGAGGGACCGACACATTACAACTGTAACACCACCCCTCCCCCAAAGACGCCTACACAATTCAGCTGTGAAATCTGGTCTCCTCACACTTTCTCTCCTTTCCCTCGCCTTTCTTTCCGCAGCTCCCCTGGCTAACATGATCTCGGGGCACCACACGCCACAAAACAAGTGGGCGAGCGCGTTTCATTTTCCACACGTATTGGAGGGTAACATCTCATTTCACGCATATTGCCAGCTAACTCCCTGGTCCACTACTTGGAAACCGCATTAGATCCTGGCAGGGACAATGTTGCCTCCACAGCTGGCGTGTGCCAAACTCGCGCGTTCCTTCAAAAATCAAATTAGGCTGCTAATGTTGACAAAATCCAGCAAAGTTGAAAATCTATTAAGTACAGTGAAGCCAATTTTAGTGCATTTCAAGCTTAGAAATATACGTACCTGTTAGACAAAAGACTTTGAGACCGACGTGTGCAGAACTAAAAACCAGGAATGGCAAAAAACAGGCAATCACAGCAAGCACCAGTACACAGCGAAAACAATGGGAGAAGCTAAATCAGAGTCAGGGACAGGTGGAGGTCAGAACCAGGTAGAACAAGCAGCGAGGGCGAACAAGTTGAAAGGGGAAAACCAAAGAGAGAAAGCAGAGATACAAACCGTAGAGTCAGGACACGAGCAAAAGGGATAAGGCGAAAGAGTAGTAGAGGAACGAAGGGAGTCAGAAACCAGAGTAAGACCATACAAAGAAAGACCGCTCAGGATTGCTAACCTAGGTTTGGCAAAGCTTCGCAAAGTGTGAGTGTTTGTGAGTGGCTTAAATACAGGAAGTAATTGGATACAGCTGAGGTTAAAACTCGGGCGATCTAGAGCGAATCACAGAGTCCGACCGGGGCCGCATAGACATGACGTCATCGAGCGTGGCCCTCTGGGAAGTGGTGTCCTGAAGAGCGGAGAAGCCGGGGAGACGCGGAGGCGTGACAGTACCATATGCCTGCTGTTGAATCAGACTGGAAGGCATGTAATGAGGCCCACAGTTTAAGGTGGAGATCAAAATGTGACCTATTAAGTTAACGTCAAGGTCAAATGGATGACCCAAAGCCCCTCACACATACACTCATCATCAAAGGAACAACGGCACAAATAGCTGCACCCAGAAGGAATCAACCGACAGGATTGATTCTTGGTGGGTAGGTTTGACATCCTGAGACATGGGAATGTTTTAAGTTGCACGTTTGGCCATGCATGCTACATAAGGAAGGCTGTACCTCATTGACCCATCAGCCACTTTTGCGGACCCTCAGTGAGCAGTAATGGGATCCGTGAGTTATCCTGTTAGTGCAGCACCATTGGCAGACGGCTGCACGACAGACCATTACATTGACTGTCCTTAACACCACGTCAACATCAGACTGCAATGGTGTCGTGCCCGACAGTCATGGAGTGACTTAGAATAGCAGCGGGTCATCTTCAGTGACGAGTCCCGCTTTGGTCTTGGTGGAGGTGACCAACGAATCTGTGTGTGGAGGCACTGTGGTCAGCACCCAGATGAACGACTTGCACAACGCATCGCACGTCCAGAAGGCCTGGTGTCACTCCACCTCCACCCCTACTGCACCATCTGCAGGAACTGTGTGAGGATATTCAAGCTGCATGGGATGGATTATCACAGGACACCATTAGGAACCTCTACAACTCCATGCCGAGACGTCTGGTATGTTAAGTTAGCAAACATGGCGGCTCAACGACAAACTGAGAGACGCTACTTCTGTATGTGTAGCTCAATAAATATTCCCCATATCAGTCTAAATGTCATCATGGATTGTTCCTGATGACCTTCATCTTCCTTTTCAATAGCACTGCAATCCCACACCTCCTTCTGGGTGCAACTACTGTTCTGACGTAGACAGTATGTGCTATATGCCTGCTATTGCATCACACTGGAAGGCCTGTAGTTTATGGCGGAACTGAAAATATGAATACCCTATTAAGTGAAATTCAAGGTCAAAGAGATGCCCAAAAGCCTCTCTCACATCATAGTTAGAATATGAGTGTGCTCAACCTCGGGGGAATGTCGCAGTGTGAGAGACAAGCATCTCATTAGACTGATCAGATTAGCGTAACCCCGAGCTTAGCCACTACGGTTAGATGCGGGTCAGCAAAAAAGGAAAGTCATGGAGAGCCCAGCGCTGATAAATACGCACCTGCTGACTTCAGGCCTGCAGTGAGTACGTGGCTTAGCTCCAGACTCTTGATGCTACATGTCTTACACATACGAGACCCACAGGACAGCGACTAATTACCCAGATGAACGAGAGTTCATTAATCAGCACCACAAAGGACATCCTGACACCCTCCATCTGCCACAAGGTAGCCCAGGGCTGACTGCTGAGGAGCTTTCAGAAGATTTCCACTGTGGAGCGGCCTCCGTGTTCAAACCACACGAGGGAATGAGTAGAGGTGAAGAAGTAGAGGAGAGAACCATCCAAGTCAGGTCCTCCTTAAAAGTGGCGAACAGTAATGGCTAATTAAACTAGCTTACCAAATGGGTCTATGGATGTGCTCTTCCGGATGTTCTGTTGGAGGTTGGACAAGCAGAACACCGCCACAGATACTATTCAGCCTAATGAAAGGAAACTCCTCCGCCAGGTTTTGAGAGATGGACATCATTCCAACACGGAATACCGGAAACACTGTTCGGGAGCAGTGTGCTTGTCAACAGGCTTTACATGTGGGTTGTACGGTTTTCATGCAATTGTGGTTCAATTATTTGAATTGTTTCCCCAAATTTCCCAAAGTTTTCCTCATATGTTGACCTGGTTTTGACCTTTATGGCTCAAACCGAAGACCTGGATCCTTATAGTTCCAGCTCACCACTGGTTTTGAGAATTGTTCTTAGATATATTCAAAAAGCAACTGGGTGAGGTTTAGCGAGACAGTGTTGGATTGTAAAGTAGAACCTCAATTTTATGTAGGGAATAAGCTGAAACAAACAAAATGTCTTTGGCTCCACAGATTTGAGGTAGATAGAGCTAAGCGAGCTGTCTTATTGGTTAGGTCTCCAAGAGAATTACAACTCGGCAGAGCAATCAACCAATTATGTTTTGATTTCCAAGATTCGTGGCCAGCTTCGAAACATCACTCTCAGCCTTCTGGAAGTTCAGTGGGCTCTCTACTGAAAGGGTGACTGTGAGAATGTTAGTGAGCTGCACAAATAGCTGCACCCAGAAGGAATCAACCAACAGGAAGGAAACACGTCCATAATGGTGAGTCCATAATTCAGGTTTCACACCTGGCCATGCATCTGACGTAATCAAGGTCAGGCCTTATCACTGTACCTGACTGACCCTACAGCCACGGTTAAGGACTTTCAATGAGTAGTCCACGTCCAGAAGCCCTGGTATCACTCCCCTTCCACCCCTACCGCACAACCGGCAGGAACTGCACGAGAACATTCAAACTGCATGGGATGGATTATCACAGGGCACCATTAGAAACCTTCACAACTCCATGCTGAGACGTCTGGTATGTTGCATTAGCAAAAAAAAGCCTGATGCCATACTGAGAGACACTACTTCTGTATGTGTAGCTCAATAAATATTGATCATATCAGTCTAAATTTATCATCTGTAATTGTTACCTGGTAACCTTTATCTTCCTTCCCAACAGCACTGCAATTTGACACAACTACAGCCAAAACCTGGAACATCTTTCAGAAGCTTTACACATCTAAACGGCCAAAATTGATAACAGAAGTAAATCTTCTCCTCATATTTTGACTGGGCTTTGACCTTTATGGCTCAAACCTCAAGACCACGACCCTAATAGTCACAGCTTGCCATTGGTTTACAGACTTGTCCTTGGACATCATGCAAAAGCAGCTGTCTGTGGTTTAGCCAGATAGCGAATGAGCTGAAACAAGCATCACTGCTACGGTCCAACATGAGTAATCTATGCCTTGCTGCAAATTACAGGAAAGAAATGTGAGCAAAAGCTTCTCATAAGACTTCTCTTAGTCACCGCTAAGCCTGTAAGGTATCACACAGTGCCGCTAGGAGCGCAAAGTTCAGCATACGTGTCCACCGAGTCATGTGAGACATCTTTCAAACAGCTGCTCACAAGGCGTCTATGGAGTTAGCTGGGAGGGGTACGCTAACTGTGACGCCATTACGCCGAGTGAAACCCATCAGCTGTGAAAGGAAGCATTTGTCGGCAGGGCACTGATGGATCAGTTGAGGTCTAGCTGTTCATAATTATGATGGGGAAAAAAGCAATTCAGGCTAATTCAAGTTAATGCTGCACACACACACACACAAACATGCACCTGCATCGTAGCCTCCTATGCTAATGCTAACCGCTAGTGGTGCCCCACTTCAAACCTCTCCACTGGCTAATGAGCGAGCAGGAGAGAGCATGGCAGCATCAAACTGAGCAAGGCGAAGGAGGACTCAACAGCTTTCAGCCGTAATCATTTCCCTCATAACGTTCATGGCGGGCTAAATTGAAAAGTCCTGAATAGCACCAGGGAATTAACATCTTTATATCATCCCCTCTCCTCCTCCCCCACACACCCCTTTTTTCTTCTCTCTGCTTGATTGCTCAATAGCCGGGTGTCTGTAATTGTGGCATGTGGACTCATTTCTTTTCATCCCCCTTTCTATCTCTCTCGCTACCTCTCCATCCATCTCTCTCTGTCTCCGGCCAGACTTTGCTCTGCCCTCCTTTTCTATTCTTAGGCTATTATCTTGAGGCAAGCTTTCCTCGTAATCTACCGTTTCGCTCCGTCTTTATTCCAGATTTGTTTTAGAGCGACGGCCAAAGAACTAAGGACCTCTTGTCTCATTAAGGACGGGAGGACCAAAAAAAAAAGAGAGAGAGAAGAATGCAGAAAGGGCCTGGTTGTGCCGCGAGACAATGGGTCACGCTGATGAAAGAAAGGCGGCGATTGTCTTGAAAGTGGAGGCCGCAGTGTCACCGTGTGTGCGAGGAGACAGCCGGGGGAACCTTCCGCACAACAAGCACGTCCATCCATGACAAATAAGACATCGCCACAGAAAGACGGCTGTGCAAACAAATCCTGCATATTCCCACATAGCTGTGAAAACGTGTCTCCGTCACTCTTTATGAGTTCCTTAGCTTTTAGAAATGCATTAGTGACAGACTTACGGCTGTGTTCAGTAGTAGGGCTCTGGAGCTTTGCTTTAAACCCTAAGAAGTCCAGAGCTTTCTTCCTCCATCCCTATTTAAACGGATCCCAGCTGGCCACCAATGTTGATAGACATTGATATCTGACTAAATGTAGGTTGTGACATCTAATCCCAACATCAGTCATACTGGAATTGAATATTAACATGTAGTTATGAAGAATGGTGACTATATTCCAACGTCTTCCAAATGTCACATGCCACTGTCATACTGGCTGAAGATAGACCACACCCAGTGTCTACTAAATGTTACATCCCAGTATCTTGGTATTGGATGTTAACATTGAGTTCTAAGGAATGGTGGCCAAAACCCAGTGTCTACCAAACACCATCAGATTGGCATTGAACATCAACATTTATATGTGAGGAATGTTGACCAAATTCCAACATCTGCCAAATGCCACATGCCGAAGTGTTGTAATCAGGTAAGGGTTGAGGAAATATATCGTCGCTGTCCAATGAAAAACATGCATCTCCAGTTTTGTCCATTTTGGCTTTTATGCATCATTTGAACACAGCAGCTGCTGTTTACACTGTGTGGGAATTGCATGATGAATGGACCAACAGAAATGGCCCAATAGTGTTTGGAAAGATGTCTGGTTCCATTGACTTGCATGAAAATTTAATGTGGTTTTTGGCCTCTCTTGTAAAGTTGCCATTTTGGAGATACTTGTTTTTCTTTGGACAGCGACGATATAAATTAATTTTGGTCCTTCTCTTGTAGCAAGGTGTAGGATACTATTACAATGGAAATCTCACAAGCCCCCTTCTTTTGGCTCCTGGCTCATAGACATGATGTTATTTTTGAAATTGGGAAAAAATTAAGTTCACTTTGCGTGGATCAACAGACAAATTCTATTCTTATTGGAAAACCTTTATTGAATATTTTGAATCTTTGTCAGATCTTGCATATTCCCACATAGCTGTGAAAACGTGTCTCCGTCACTCTTTATGAGTTCCTTAGCTTTTAGAAATGCATTAGTGACAGACTTACGGCTGTGTTCAGTAGTAGGGCTCTGGAGCTTTGCTTTAAACCCTAAGAAGTCCAGAGCTTTCTTCCGCCATCCCTATTTAAACGGATCCCAGCTGGCCACCAATGTTAATAGACATTGATATCTGACTAAATGTAGGTTGTGACATCTAATCCCAACATCAGTCATACTGGCATTGAATATTAACATGTAGTTATGAAGAATGGTGACTATATTCCAACGGTGACTATTGATTGCAACAGGAATCACAAATGACTCTTACACACCAAGGTTTATGAGTACGTAGGAGCTTTGTTGGATTTTGTGTATATGTGTATGTGTGTATATATACAGGGGTTGGACAATGAAACTGAAACACCTGTCATTTTAGTGTGGGCGGTCTCATGGCTAAATTGGACCAGCCTGGTGGCCAATCTTCATTAACTGCACATTGCACCAGTAAGAGCAGAGTGTGAAGGTTCAGTTAGCAGGTAAGAGCACAGTTCTGCTCAAAATACTGCAATGCACACAGCATTATGGGTGACATACCAGAGTTCAAAAGAGGACAGACTGTTGGTGCACATCTTGCTGGCGCATCTGTGACCAAGACAGCAAGTCTTTGTGATGTATCAAGAGCCACGGTATCCAGGGTAATGTCAGCATACCACCAAGAAGGACGAACCTTCACCAGCATCACGTAGTGACCTGGCCACTATCCTGCAAGAAGAATGGCTTAAACTCCCTCTGACCACTGTGCAGGACGCAGTATATGTCATTCCCAAGACCAACTGACGCTGTATTGGCCCCAGAAGGAGGCCCTACACCATACTAATAAATGACTGTGGTCTAAAACCACATCTATATGCAGAGAAGACAAAACAGGAATGCCGATTTGCCTTATTTAGCTTCCTGAAACGGGGCATGTTCAGCAAGGTGATGGTGATTTAAGGATCTGATTAAGTTTCATGACCAAGCTGTTACATGACCAAGCTCTAAGGGCTGCTATGGCTCAGGTGGTAGAGCTGGTTGTCCAGTCATTGCAGGATTGTCAGTTCAATCGCAACTCCTCCTGTCCACGGCTGGAGTGCCCTTGAGCCAGGTACCAAACGTCTTCCCAGGTCCTGCAGCTATGGCTGCCCACTTCTCATCTCCTCCTATCTAATCATTTGTCTTTTTGATGGATATCCAACATTACTTTGATAGATATCCATCGCTGTGACATCAAGTCGATGTCGGCATCTGCTAGGTAATAGCATAATTACAGCCATATGGAGAAGTTAAAATACCTCCAGTTAGATTACACGTGCTGTTGATTTTCCGAAGTTCAGCAGTCCATAGTAATTCCCAAGAAGCAACCACCTGGAATTTCCTAGCAATGGCTTAGTTCCTAGTTCCTTCATGGACTGTGCTTGTCTAGCTGAACTCTATTTCCAGTGTATTATCATATATCATCATCATTGTGGAGTTGTGTTTGTGTATCCCTCTATGTGTGTGTGTGTACAGTAAAAGTACAGCTGCTGGTTCTGCTGCAGTGGAGTGAGCTGACCGTAGCCTGACCCGTGGTGGAGCGTGTATGTGTGTGTCTGAGCTCTTCTACGCCTGTGGATGTGTGTGTCAGGCCATGTCATCAGCATCACAGCTCAAAGAGATGGCTCTGTTTATTTAAAGAGCCTGGCAGCGGCCCTCGAACAAAGACCCACACAAAACGCACAAAAACGCCCCTAGCTTAACACCTACACAAATACAACCGGTGGTCAATCACAGCTGAGTCAGTCAGTGATGTTTAATAATCGGTTTGGTCAAATGAGAACAGGCACGAATCTGGATCACAAAGCATTTATTGTGTGGGTGTGGCTTGTAAACGGTTAGTCCCAGGAACAATCAATCAAGCAGGAAGTTAAAAGCACTAGGCATGAGCTAATGCACTAGCCACAAGCTAAAATATAGCCAGACTCCATAGACCAGATGTTCCATATCGCCGCTGTCCAAAGAAAAACAAGTATCTCCAAAATGGCAACTTTACAGGAGAGGCCAAAAACCTCATTCGATTTTAATGTAAGTCAATGGAACCAGACGTCCTTCCGAGCACTTCTGGGCCATTTCAGTTGGTCCGTTCATCATGCAAATCTCACAGTGTGTAAATGGCAGCGGCTGTTTTCAAATGATGCATAAAAGTCAAAATGGACAAAAATGGAGATACATGTTTTTCGTTGGACAGCGACAATATACTATATACTGTGTGTGTATGTGTGTGTGTGTGTGTTTGTATGTTAGAGGTTGCATAGACTAGCTGACTAGTGTGTGTTACTTTAGGCTTGATGTCAGCTAGTTCCTGATCACATGATCAGATTATCACAATATAACTGTGGTGCTGTTGACGTGTCTTGCTGAACCCAACATGGCATCTACGTGTGCACATACATGGTATGGGGATGGTAGGCAGTGGACGTACCATTGAGTTATATGAAAGGGGGTTGTAGGGGAGGTGTTGGAGGAGGTTGTGGGGTTCTCCCCCTCAATATATCTATCAATTAATCAATCAGATCACTAGAAATGAAAACTCATCTGGTCAGAATTGGTGCATTCCAGTGAAAACCATGCAAAACCGGCCCAAGTGTATCCATATATGATCTAAAACAAGCTAATGCTAAGGTTATAGACAATTTCATTGTCATTACATCAACACTCATATTCAAACTGCATGGGATGGATTATCCCAGGACACTATTAGGAACCTCACAACTCCATATATATATGGAGACGTCTGGCATGTTGGGTTAGCCATACTGAGAGACACTACTTCTGTATGTGTAGCTCAATAAATATTCCCCATATCAGTCTAAATGTATCATCAGTTATTGTTCCAGGTAACCTTTATCTTCCTTCCCAACAGCACCGCACTCCCACACTTCCTTCTGGGTGCAGCTATTCTCCTGATGATGAGTATACTATATAATGATAGGTGAAAGGTCAAAGGGACACTTTACCACCAAGCTATGAATGAAAGCCCAGTAGTATTCCTTTCAAAAGGAGCCAGGGCTACATGGACTGATGAAAAGCAGAGTGACGTTAAAGTCAAGCACACCAGCTTTATTCATCTTCCCAATTTTCTCCCAATCTAAACAAAGCGCTCTCCGGCCCAGGAGCTTTGTGTGATTTTACATGTGTGTGTTGATGCAGTAATGACACCTTTTTCTGTCTGATAGGAAACAACTTTGTTTGAAAGCGCTGCCAGTTTCTCATGAATGGATTTGCTTATTCTAATGACTTGAATTGATGGGCCTGCCACGCTCTCTCAGAGTGTCTCTTCTCTCATACATTCAAATTTAAACTCGTTCTCTGGCAGGCTTCCCTCGCTGTAACGTGGGTCATGCTGGTATTAGAGTATCTCTTGCTGTTTTGAAAGCCGTGTGCTGTCGTTCAGCTTGTTATCGGCCTGTGCTATGAATTAGCGGATTAGATCCGAATGCGCTCCAATGACATATACGTGTTACGTACAACCGGAAAATCACCAGGGCACTCAGATTAGCCTTTGCTAGTGTTTTGCAGTATTCAGTGTGAGCATGTGCACTAATAACCTATGAGGTGTCTAGGAATGTCTAGGAAGACACGGGAAATGAAATACGGCATGCTAGACTTTTTTCGGCTGCTTGATGCAGGGAAGAAGCAGTCGATTTCATGGTGGGCTCGGAACCCGGACTGCTTTTGTGATTGGTGCACTGAATCCAATCACTGATCACAGGGGGGAAAATCACAGTGTCAGTTTCTTCCGAAATCCCACCGGTCTATACACACCCGTGATGAAGAGTGAATGGAGTAGTGAAGATAAGAAGTCAACAGTAAACAACGGCATGTGATTCTGCAGTTGTAGCTTAAATATGACCACAGTGATGTTTGCTAAGCCGTTAGCTAGCACCTAGTTTGCTAGTCCTAGAGACTGGACACTTCTGTTGCTAATTCTGACTGAAAATGTCTGCAATCTGCAGTGAATCAGTCTTTGCCGAGTCTTGAGGATGTCATAACAACAGTGTATGTTTAGGAACTGGGTAACGATTGACAGACTGGCTTAAATCTGGCTTTGCTTTTAGCTCTGCTCACATTGAGCTACATCTCAGAGGCAAAATCAGAGCAAACAAAGCAAACAAGCTGGCAACCAAGATAGAGGAAATAAAACCAGGGACAAAAACCAGAACCAGAACCAAGACAGATCAATAACTGGACAATAAACAGAGAAAGACCAGAGAGAAGACTCAGTACGCAACAGAGTGGCAATACCTCACAAGGTGCTGAGCCAAACAAAGGAGTAGATATAAGAAATAAGCTCCTGGAGGAATGTCATTTCACTCCACTGTGTACTTGTACATGGATGGAATGGTAATAAGGCCTCTTGACTTGAAGCTGCTGGATTACCAACAGGTGGTACTCAGGAGAGGATGGCCAGGAAAGCAGTTTGTGATTGGTGTTAGGCCGACATGTGATGGTGATGTCATGAAGTGGTGGATCGCAGATCTGGAGAGTCAGAGGTGGAAGGGGAACCCGGAATCGCGACAGTCTGTCGGAAGAAAATCTCCTATAATGGTAACTTCACAGGAGACCGAAAAAGCCAAGCTGAGTTTAAGTCAGTGTAAGCTGATTTACTCTTTGGTAATTCTTGGCCATTTCTTTTGGTCCATTCATCATTTAATTTACTCACACTGTAAAGGAAACAGGTGCTTTCCAATTCTGCCAATGACTGAAAAACGACAAATGGGCGAAACAAGGTTTTGGCAGTGACAGCAGTGATACATAATCAGGCAAAGCTCTTCCTGCACACATACATGGAGCCGGATTTGAGCCTAGGTATGCATTACCTGTGATTCGAAGACGTACACCAGGTTTGCGGTTTAGTCTTTGGACAGTAATGCCTACTATGACGTATGCCCATATGTATGACTGTCAATCAAAGGATGTTAAACGGCCACACAACTTTGGAAACGGAATGTCCTATCGGTCTGGCATCCACTATCATGCCTGGTTCAAATTCTGATGGTCATGTCACCTTGCCATGAGCACGTTGACCAGTGTTCAGCCTCATAAGATAACACCTCACAACTTCTACAGGTGTGGGTGTTCCCAAGGCATACCCTCAGATAACGCCACTTCGTAATCAGTGTACACTGCATGCATCAAACAGCCATTGCCACAGCCCCTGGCTATTTAACCACTGACCACGGTTATCAGGGAAGAACAGCAGGGGAGGCCTCATACACTGACACTATCAGGTCCACTTTGTGACCACCGACCTACACGGCACAAAGGTCGAGCGACGTAACTGTCAGAGACAGTCAGGAAATGTCTATCATATGCAGCCGTGACCAGTGAGGCCTGTCTGAACGGGCCGTTATTAATGTTTATGCAGGTCTGTGTCCGAAATGACATTAGCTACCTCAGCTCATTACAGCTGCTCACTAAGATCCCTGGAATCTCATAATGGTAGAGATTCCATTCTCTCTTAGTCAAACGGTAATGGTGGGAGAGATCCAGAAGACATACGCCTAACAGCACCTGACTCAGAGAAAGGAAGAGTGCAGGGAGAGAGAGAGAGAGAGAGAGAGAGAGAGAGAGAGAGAGAGAGAGAGAGAGAGAGAGAGAGAGAGAGAGACAGAGACAGAGACAGAGACAGAGAGAGATATTACTAAGGAAATATTATGAGGGAAATGAGCAGACACGTGTCTTTCATTCCCTTTCACTCAGATTTCAAACTTTAAAGGGCCAGACTTCACCCCAGTCTGCTCCCAGAGAGAGAGAGAGAGAGAGAGAGAGAGAGAGAGAGAGAGAGAGAGAGAGAGAGAGAGAGAGAGAGAGAGAGAGAGAGAGAGAATATGTGGAGAGACATGTGAAAGAGAGGTAAAGAGAAAAAAGAAAAGGTAGAGAGAGGAGGAGAGAGAGGGAAAGAGGGAGAGAGAGAAAGTTAGGTAGAGATGGTGAGGTACTGGGAGAAAGACAGGGGGAGGTATATAGAGAGGTAGAGATGGAGAATGGTACAGAGAGAAAGACAGAGGGGTGAGGTAGATAGAAAGGTAGAGATGGAGAGGGGTAGAGAGAGAAAGACAGGGGGAGGTAAATAGAAAAGTAAAGGTGGAGAGAGGTACAGAGAGGGGGTGAGGTAGGTTGAGGAGAGAGAGGTAGAGAAAGCAGAAGAGCAGTAGAGAAAGGGGGAGTGAGAAAAAGATACTCTAGGCATAGGGAGGTCTAGAAAGAAAGGGTAAGACACAGTACACGTACAGAAAGCCAGAGAGAGATAGAGAGAGAGAGAGGGTGAGAGAGAGAGGGTGAGAGAGAGAGAGAGAGAGAGAGAGGTACAGTCAGATATATATATATATATATATATATATAGAGAGAGAGAGAGAGAGAGAGAGAGAGAGAGGGTGAGAGAGAGGTACAGAAAGAGAGAGAGAGAGAGAGAGAGGGTGAGAGCGAGAGGTACAGAAAGAGAGAGAGAGAGGGTGAGAGAGAGGTACAGAAAGAGAGAGAGAGAGAGAGAGAGAGAGAGAGAGAGAGAGGGAGAGAGAGAGAGAGAGAGGGTGAGAGAGAGGTACAGAAAGAGAGAGATAGAGAGAGAGAGGGTGAGAAACAGGGTTTGTGAGAGATACAGAAAGAGCAAGATAGAGAGAAATAGCGAGAACGATAGAGAGGGTGTGTGAGAGAGAGGTACAGAAAGAGAGAGAGAGAGAGGGTGAGAGAGAGGTACAGAAAGAGAGAGATAGAGAGAAAGAGAGAGAGAGGTACAGAAAGAGAGAAAGAGAGAGAGAGAGGTACAGAAAGAGAGAGAGGGTGAGAGAGAGATACAGAAAGAGAGAGAGAGGGTGAGAGAGAGAGGTAGAGAAAGAGAGAGAGAGAGAGAGAGAGAGAGAGGTATTGCGGAGCTGAATTCCATTCTCCGTGTGTTTTGAGAGCGAGTTTGTGGGTCACAGTGTGTGTCAGCGTGCCAATGTCCATATTTGTGTCTGAATGTGAGAGTGTGTATCTGGTTGACTGTCTGAGCCCTGTGTGCTCACACACATGCGCGCCGCGATCTGAGGTGAAGAGCGGGATTAGTGCAGCTCCAGTGGGGCTCGCTCTATCTCTCCTCTCTCTCTTATTTACTTGGCTCGGTGACTTACGCAGCTCACATTTCAACAATATCACTCAGCCACGACAGCACAAACGCTCATTAAGATTCATTCGGGACCTTGCCCCGGGTCAGCACCGCCACCCCCCCGCCCCCCTGATACCAAATCCTCTTCCGAGACACTCCGTATGCACCGCTGATCTGTCTTATGACAGGTTCCACAAAGACTGTAGCATGGCTTTTCTTGGCTAACGCTAACCCTGTTGGCGTATCAGCGTATCAGGGCCGTGTGACACGCTATTAGGCCCGGAATGCACAACTTATCATTTACCACAGCCAGATTTACAGAAAGATCATCAGACCAAAGGTCACATGACTTCAGTAACCAAGCCTTCTGTTCTCAGGACAGATGCTTCCCTGACCCAAACTAGCTGTAAGCTCGGACTCACCGGACAACAAATGAGTCCCCTGTCACTAAAACATAGAATTGGGCCAGCAGTTGGGGAACCAGATTTGGTGGATGCCTTTCCACCAAATTTGGCACAATTAGGCACAATTCCAAAGAGAATTCCCTGTACACATGCAGATTCAGCTACTTCTATCACACTATGGTCTTTGGCCACGCCCAAATGCAGTCACTCCCTTTCAGCCAATCATTAACATCTGCTCTGGAGCGATTTTCCACACATGCACTGAGACATTCCCTACCATTCCACGGTACCACCTCTTCCCAATCTATTGATCCCGTCACTCACACCCCGCAGGTATTTATAGCCCCATCATCCTTGTGCAGCGCCATCTGCAGGAGCCTGAAGTTACTACCACCTTAACCACCCAAGGTGACTTTTTTTTTTTTTTTTTTTACATCTGTAGATTAGCCAGCATTACTGCACATTCCTGAAACACTGATTGCTGGACGCTATGTTTTGCACTGCTGTAGCTGGAGCTCATTCTGCCCCCTACTACCTGCGTTTTTATGATGGATTATGTAGCCCTTATCAGTACTGTCTGCTCTGAATGAGGTATGCGTTGGTATTCCATTCATACAGGAGGACCCCTGCGGTGTGGGGTATTCTTCGGTTGGTGTTTGTTCAGGGAGGGGTTGCAGTTTCATCACTGTAATGAATCCTAATCCTCTGCTATCTGCTTAAAGCAGACGCACAGCGCTAGCGCAGACACACAAAGCCACACACTGCCGGAAACCACAGGCAAAGGTGCCGGCACTGTTCAAGCCTCTGCATCTGGCCTGAAGGACGTTCGATAGTGAAGAGCGAGAGAGAGTTTTACAGCTCGGTAAGGCGGCTCGCAGGCAGAGATATGCAGATGAAAAATTACACAGGAGTGCAGTAAAAGGCTTCGGTGCCAAAAAGACGGCCCTCAAGACACGAGGCTTATATTACACAGAGGTTTACTGCTCCTGTTCTGTATATGAGACTCAGAGATTACTATTATAACATGCTGTCTAGTTGATTCAAACTCCTGGCAGTCATATGAACGGCGTATCTCGCTGGACAAAAGTCACTTGTTGTGTTTAAGGTTTTAAGCATAACCCTCCCGAACTAACAGAAACACCATAACAACCTTTATGCAACACCCTAGCAACCACCTGGGATATTTACATTTACTGCATTTAGCTGACGCTCTTATCCAGAGCGACATTCAAGGTTAAGCATAATACAGGTGGGTCAATGTCGTGGTAGGAGTCGTACCCTGGGACTCTTATTGGTGTAGCCTAGTATCATCACCCAGACCGGGATTCAAACCCCAGTCTCCCACATGTGGTGTTGGCTCCCTGGCGGGTAGTGGTGTTATCCGCTGACCTACACCAACCACTATCATAGCAACCAGCTTGAAACACTCTAGTAAGAACATTAGACACCAAGGCAACCACCTCTTTCCCTTAGCAACTGTCAGCAATAATACAGCAACCACTTAGCAACTTCCTAGCAATCACCTGAAATAGCAAGCAACCACCTAGCAACACCTTACCTAGCACTAGAGATCCCATAGTAACTATCTAGCAACACCCCAGGAAGTATCAGAGATATAGCAGCCACTTTGGGACACCATGGAAACCATCTAGAAACTTCCTAGGAAATACATTGCATATCATAGCAACCAGTGTTACCACAGCAACCACATAGCAACACGCTGCATCCACAAGAGATAACAACTATTAAGTAACACACTAGCATCCACCCTGCACACCTTAGCAACCATCAGTGATATCACAGCAATGACATAGGAACACTGTAGTCTCCACCAACGATATCATTATCAATTGCAAAACAACGTCATGGCATCCACCAGTGATACTATAGCAAACACATGGCTAATGACATTTTGGCAACCACCTAGAAACAGCAACTACCATAGCAACTACCAGGGATACCATAACAACCACCAGGTACCCTAGCAATCAACACCATCTAGCAGCATCTTAAAGATTGCCCAAAAAAGCAAAGCAACCACCTAGCAACACCTTAGCATGGCACCATAACAACCACCTAGCAACGCTTTAGCATGGCACTATAACAACCACCTAGCAACACTTTAGCATGGCACTATAACAACCACCTAGCAACACTTTAGCACGATACTATAGCAACCACATAGCAACACCTTAGCATGGTACTATACTAACCACATAGCAACACTTTAGCATGGTACTATACTAACCACATAGCAACACCTTAGCATGATACTACAGCAACCACATAGCAACACCTTAGCATGATGCTACAGCAACCACATAGCAACACCTTAGCATGATACTACAGCAACCACATAGCAACACTTTAGCATGATACTACAGCAACCACATAGCAACACCTTAGCATGATACTACAGCAACCACATAGCAACACCTTAGCATGATACTACAGCAACCACATAGCAACACCTTAGCATGATACTACAGCAACCACATAGCAACACCTTAGCATGATACTACAGCAACCACATAGCAACACCTTAGCATGATACTACAGCAACCACATAGCAACACCTTAGCATGGTACTATACTAACCACCTAGCAACACTTTAGCAGGAAATTATAGCAACCACCTAGCAACCCCCTAAAATCCAACTATCAGAGATACCATAGCAACGTTTTAGAGCAACACCAGCCACCTGTGATATCTACCTTAGCACCACTAGCGCTACATGCTAATTACTAAAGCTGCAGAATCACTTCAGCTTTTCTTCAGGAAGCACTTTCCCCGAATAGTAGCAGAGAAACCTGTTCATCCCCCATTACACCTGCAGTGCAGGCCCGCCGGCCAGGGCTCCAGCACCCCTCCATCAGCTACTGCTATTACCCTGCTGTACACATCAGATACAGCAGGCTGAGGAATGCTGGAGGATCCCTTTATTAACTCCGTATGGGGTTATGAGGACAGAGACGCCAGTCCAGGACTTCTTGGACAACCTCGTACGCGTGGGCCGATAGCACATTCCACAGCTGACCACTCCCCTCTCACTATGCAGTTCTGGGTGGATGTTTTTAAGAGAAAAGGATGAGCTCATTAATGGATTTGTGAAATACCAAACATGCCAAAACATTTTGTAAGAGTTACTACAAAAAAACGCTCAACTGTGACTGAAGGGTTTCAGAAAACGAGGTGTCACCCAAACTTTTGACTGCTCTTGGTGAGTTCACGCAGGGTGGACACATGAAGTGGGACCCTGAAGGACAATGAAGGCACAGAGAAAGCGATGCTGGTCAGATTTAAGTCTCCGGTGTCCGTATGAGACTGATGACCAATCAATATTGTACTAACAGCTTCCTGAACGTCTCCCTCGCATTTCCTGACAACGAGCAAGCATAGGACATCCACCAGGGAGCTCGTGGGCGTCTGCATTTGTTTCGTGTGCATGTCCTGATGAGGTAGGAAAACCCAGAACAAGCAGCACTGAACCCACCCAGAAGGAAGTGTGGGATTGCAGTGCTGTTGGGAAGGAAGATAAAGGTTACCAGGAGCAATAACTGATGATACATTGAGACTGATATGGACAATGCCAACTCTCCTATCATGGACTTGTAGAGGTTCCTAATGGTGTCCTGTGATAATCCATCCCATGGAGCTTGAATATTCTCCCACAGGTCCTGCCGATTGTGTGGCAGGGGTGGAGATGGAGCAACACCAGGCCTTCTGGACAAGTGACGCATAACAACAGACCAAGGTGCCTCCACACATGGATTCTTTGGTCGTCTCCACCAAGATAAAAGCGGGACTCGTCACTGAAGATGACCTGCTGCCATTCTGAGTCCCTCGATGACCGTCTAGCACGACACCCATGCGGTCCTTGGCGACGCCAATGCTGTGTTAGGGGCTGTCATGGTAACATTTTGCACACATGTTGTCCTTGTTTACGTCGCATGCATGGCAAAGCGTGAAATTGAAATCATTTGCACGTCTCATAATGTCAAACCTACCCACCAAGTTTCCCTCTGGGTGCAGCTATATGTAAAAACATACCTTTGACCATGAGTCCAGGTAGGACGAAAAACCTTGCATATGCAAGCTGAAGCGAGAGGAGAATCGTGTTACATATAAAAATGGATGCGTTGAGTAAGACAAGCCCATTTCTGTGCTAAAGCGATCAAACAGATCTAGGTTAAAAGTATCCCCTCTAAAAGGAGCTTACCTAACACATGGATGACTTTTGAAATACGTCATACACCTACAAGGTTCGGAAGTTACATAATCCCCTCCCCACCCACCATATTGATCACTAATCTAATTTCATGAGCAGAGAGGGGGAGCTGGAGACAGTTTGAGAGATTACACTCGGTGCTCTCATTGTGTTTGCGTGCATCTGGTGGAGTCCTTGGACCGAGAACGGACAGCGTCGGAATATCAAGCGAGTGTCAGGAGGTATCAAGCTTCACAGAGGAGCTGGGTGCCCTTGACTACTGAATAAAAACAATATGGCTGGAGAAACCCTAAACTTAACTCTTCATTTCAGCATTGTTTGGAGCACGCCATGGCCGGTTCACCTCCCTGAAGGGGAGGTGCGGGTTTTCAGTAGCATGTGCTAGGCTAGGCTATCCTTAATGGGCTGATTAGCCAGATAAGCAAACATTGTCCCCTTATGAAACGATAATATATGGCAATGTATTGGAAAATATAGTGCAATATATTAAATAATATAATGTCATATATGGGAAACAAGTGCATATATTTTGCATATATTTATATAGTGATAAATATATTACAATATATTGTATAATACATAAGGAATTGGCACTTTTCATATATTGTATGTATGGTAGTATAATATATATTTACTTATATACTGTAATATATTTCATTTTATATGTACTAGACATCATATGTATTTCTCCATATGTGTTTGCATATATGATAATATATATAGTTTTATATATGTGAGAATATTTTCATACATACATGTGGCAATGTACAGTATGTATATATATTTTCACATATATAAAACTATATATAACAATATATTGTAATATATTTATCACTATATAAATATATGCAAAATATATGCACTTGTTTCCCATATATGACATTATATTATTTAATATATTGCACTATATTTTCCAATACATTGCCATATATTATCGTTTCATAAGGGTCTGGCCAAATTTGCTTAAAGAATTTGACTGGATTTCTGCATAGGTCAATCTTGATAGCGTAAACTAAGCTACCCAGGGTGATTTAACGTGAAATGATTGATCGTAGAGACTGAGACTTCTTTACAGCGGTGGTAATAGGAACCAGGGTCCAGGATGTCTACAACACCAATATAGCCATTTTATGTTCCATCTCCAGCCAACAGAGAACCAACAAAGTTAGATATCTAATGCTAATGATGTTAACCGAGTGCTACGTCTATTGGGTGACACCATTATCTCTGATTTTAAGAAATTGGGTCAGATTACAATGATTTCTGTATAAAGTCTACGCTTATGTTGACTTTCAAGGGCAAGCTGATGCAGGGTTGTTGAACAAAGGGCCAGACTGCCTGAGAACACTTCGCTAAGCTGTAGTATAGGTGCATCTGGGAGGAAGAAAGATGGAGAGTGCCCTGAGTCTGGGCTGTGGAGGTGGCCTCCTTCGAATGAAGGGTGGAGGAGCAGCATTTATTTTTTATCTCCCTGCTTTTCATCTCCCCAGGGCCCTCCATGTAGCGTTTTCCGGGCACACACTTATCTGCATCGATCCTTATTGATCAAGAGAAGGATAATACCACTCCAGGAAGATAGGAGGGTAGGGGTTTACCTTAGATAAGCCATCACATGACTAAGCCTGCAATCTTTCTGTAGGCTGCAGCACGTGGTCCGGAACTAGGCCACAGATATACAAGCATTATGATACAACATTCAAGCTTTGGTTTTAATGTTTTAAAAGGAACGTGTCTGTAGAACCAAAAGGTTATTAGGATTTGCCCTGACAATGTACTTGATTGAGCTGAGTTTTAGCATACAGTCCACTAGCCTTGAAGAGAGGATTATGCTAAGAGCTAACATTAGCAAATGTTGTCACTTGAAAACACCACGTAGAGTGATTAGATTTACAAACACCCCGTGACAGACCCCTTACAAACATTTAAAAGTTAGCCTTGCTTCTAATAGCACTCCTCACCACTAGTTGACTGTGCTAGCATTAGCAATATAGGCTTATAAAAACCTGACACTTAAAAAATACCACTTACAATCCAGTCACCAACTTTCAAAGTGCAATGTTAGATGAAGTACAGCAGATATTTTTTATACATTGGTCTTACTACATATAACTATTCAGCTAATATTGTAATAAAACTAGTTTAAGGAACCTTGAGGCTGAGTTTTAGCATTCGATCTGCTAGCCTTGAATGTAGGCACTTATAAACTGCACGTTCAGTGATTATGATTGGAAATCACCCTGTGGCAGACTCCTACAAACATTTACAATTAGCCTCGCTTGTAATGGTAGCCTTAACTGCTAGTTGACTGTGTTAGCATTAGCAACACAGGGCCATAAAAATGCAACACCTGAAAAAACACCAACAATCCACTTACTAACTTTCAAAATGCAATGTTAGAGGGACTAACAAGCATGCATTCTGATACATTAGACCGTCCAACATACAAATATTAAGCTAATATTTTAATAAAACCAGTTTAAAAAACCAAAGGGTTAATAGGATTTGCTCGGACAGGGTCCCTAAAGCTGAGTTTTAGCATACAGTCTGCTAGCCTTGAACAAGACTTATGCTAAAAGCTAATATTAGCAAATGTAGGCACTTAAAAACAGGATATTGAGTGAGTATGGTTGAAATCACTTTATGGCAGACCCCTACAAACATTTAACATTGCTAGGTTCAGCAATAAAGGTTCATACAAACATGGCAAAGGAAAAAACCCCACCAACAATCCACTCACTAACTGCAATGTTAGATAAAATACTAAATTATGAGCTGTTACAAACACGTTCATGATTAAAGCCCTTAAGTTATAATGGGGACCACTGACACCGCACAAATGTCCACAGTGGTGTTTTTCCTCTGGAGCTGGCAATGTGCAGCATAGATGCATGGCGTCTAAATGCTGTATCTGATAAGGGATGAGGAATCTAATTCTTACAGTATAGTCTGGCTATAAACACACCAGAAGGAGCTGTGCTCATCCATCATGGCTTTGCCACAGGGAGCATTTCCTGGGGCTAAAAGACTCTATATTTCAACCAAACCCAATGAACAGCCGGAAATGATTTTGCTCTTGCTGATGATACAATTGTGGGATAATCGAGTTAAGCCCTGCTGAAAGATAGCAATGACCACAATCGCTGTTGCGACAGACACCATAACAATAAAAAGGTATTAGAGCTATCCCTCACTCTGGCCTCTTTCAACAACTCACTTCGCCCTGAGGCACGACTTCTGTTATTTGCACCACTCTCTCTGTCTCTTTCCCCGTCTGTCTTTCCCTCCATCCTTTTATACTTCTTTCTTGGACTGTTCAAATTACAGCATCCAGTCAAATATCCATATTGGCTACTTACTATACAGGTATTTGTCCCTTTATCCAAATAGGGCATATTTCCTTATGGTACATAGTTTAGCCTAGCACAACATATAGCTTAGCATTACCATAATTTGGCAGCAGGACAAGACTAGGACCTCAAATCAAAAGAACGCATCATCCCATCTATCCATCTACACTTTACAGTGGGTATATGTCCTGTACAGTACATAGCTTAGCCTAGCATAACATATAGCTTAGCATTTACCATACTTTATTTGGCAATACAGAAGACTAGGACTTACAAAAAAAACTCAAATCTTTCCATCTACACTTTACAGGGGGTATATGTCCTGTACTGTACATAGCTTAGCCTAGCATAACATATAGCTTAGCATTTACCATAGTTTATTTGGCAGAACAGAAGACTAGGACTTAAAAAAGGCCCTCAAATCAAACAAAGGCATCATCCCATCTTTCCATCTACTATTTACAGTGGGTATATGTCCTGTACGGTACATAGCTTAGCCTAGCATAACATATAGCTTAGCATTTACCATACTTTATTTGGTAGCACAGAAGACTAGGACTTAAAAAAGGCCCTCAAATCAAAAGAACGCATCATCCCATCTTTCCATCCACTATTTACAGTGGGTATATGTGCTGTACGGTACATAGCTTAGCCTAGCATAACATATAGCTTAGCATTTACCATACTTTATTTGGCAGAACAGAAGACTAGGACTTAAAAAAGGCCCTCAAATCAAACAAAGGCATCATCCCATCTTTCCATTTACTTTTTACAGTGGGCATATGTCCTGTACTGTACATAGCTTAGCCTAGCATAACATATACCTTAGCATTTCCCATACTTTATTTGGTAGCAGAAGACTAGAATCTAAGAAAGGGCCATCAAATCAAAAGAATGCATTATCCCATTTTTCCATCTACTCTTTACAGTGGGTATATGTCCTGTATGGCACGTAGCTTAGCCTAGCATAACATATAGCTTAGCATTTACCATACTTTATTTGGTAACACAGAAGACTAGAATCTAAGAAAGGGCCATCAAATCAAAAGAACGCATCATCCCATCTATCCATCTACTCTTTACAGTACTAAAGGAGGAGTCTATAAGGGGTATTTGATGGGAAGAGCTTAATGGAGCACAGCAGCCTGTTCAAAAATACCAAAGATATGTCTAGAAACTAATGAAGTCTAGTAGATGCCATTTCTAATGCCTTCTGCCATTTATCATATATTATTACCATTAGCATTTTTTATATGGACATTTACATTAAAACGCCCAGAGCTATGAGCAAAGGCAAAGACTATCTGGATTTACTGAGGCTTCGGTGACTCTACCATTTGTCTAAATAAGCCATAAAATGGCTCTTGCTGTCTGCTGTCTGGAATCCATTATTAGCTACCATGGCATTCCTGTATGGATGTTTCATTTTAAATGCCTCTGCCTAGAAGCAAAAGCAAGGAATCGCCAGACTTGCTGAAGCTATAGTGGCCTATATGGGCCAAAATGAGCCATACCTGTGCTAGATAATCCAGCCCAGACCAATACATACGTTGGGCCCTGATGCTAATATGCTGGTCAGCAGAAATGGATGTTATTAAATGCTGCTCACTGGCTAAACCAGCATATGTTGGGTTTTGTATGCCGGTATGCTGGTCAACCAACTTTGTGGCAAAGGTTTGGGGAGGACCCTTTCGTGTTCCAGCCTGACCGTACCCCTGTGCACAAAGCCAGCTCCATAACGACATGGTTTGACGATCTCAGTGCTGAGAAACACCAGTGGCCTGTCCCAGAGCTCGGACCTCAACCCCACTGAACACCTTTGGCATGAATTGGAACGTTGATTCAAGACAGCATCTGACCTCACAAATGCTCTTTTGACAGAGTGGGCACAGTTTCCCTCAGACATGACTGTTTCAGAAAGCCTTTCCAGGATAGTGGAGGCTGTTACTGTTGTCAAAGGTGGTGGGGTAAAGAGGCAAATCCATACCAATGCCAATGGAATTGTAATGGGATGTCCAACAAGCTTATACAGTTGTGATGTATAGGTGTCCACATACTTTTGGCCATAATGTCTCTTACAGCCATTGTTAGCATCGCTAGCCTTTCTGTACATGCAAATACCTCTGGCTAAAAGCAGAAATGGGGAATTTTTTGATTGAATAAAGCTACAGTAGGCTTAGAAATGCCTAGGTGAACTGTAAACAGGCCTGCATGCACACACCAACATCATGAACAGCTCTCATAAACAGAAGCTCTAAAAGCACCACACCAACCAAGTTTCGCTAGTTCGCTAGTTCGTGCTAGCTTACATGAGGGAAGCCGATTCAGGCCCGAGTGCAAACACGCAAGCAACAGTGTTATTTTTCAGCAGCTCCGTCAAGCTGTGCATCTAAATACTGTACTTAAAGTTCAAGCTTAGGCCCGAGGCCTTTGGCGCCGCGCCCGAGCCGCGCTGGCACAAAATCTTAACCTCACCCCCTTCTTTCCTTCCTTCTCTCCTCCTCCATTCTCTCCTCACCCCCCTCCCTTCTGCTCTGGAAATTAGAGGGAGTCAATTACCCTCTTTGCCCCTGGGTAGGGCTTCACCTTAGGAGACCTTTTAGCCTGCCATTAGCGCAAAAAATAGACTGATGGGTTATGATATCTGGCTGTCAAGGTGGCATAGCATGAAAAGAGGAATAAACTTGCACACGAATGCATACAAGCTCTCTCACATATGTATAGGCCAAGCACAAACACACATGCACACTTGTTTTTCTGCAGTGTTAGGCTATGTGGTCTGGCATTCCATATGTATTATATATACTGTATGTATTCATTTTCTAAACCTAGCCCTAAACCTAACCCTATCCTTAAAGGGAAATTCCAGAGATCCTGCAGACATTTCTGCACAGTTCCTTGGTTGAAATGTCAGTAAAGTGACTCAGTGTGGTTTGGTGTGAAACACTCCGTTCTGGAGAAACGTTCCCGGTTTGAACTGTTCACAGTGGTGGTGATAGGAACCAGACGTCCACCTATGAAAGCTACTTTTGGAGACACTGACTTTAAACATGTCACAGGGAACAACATATGTATGGGTGTGGCTGATGAGCAGTTTGACTGACAGTACCCTGTCCAACACTCCTAGCCTGCTCCGCCCCCTCATACAGAACTAACAACATTATCTAGGTTTTAAGTGATGCTAATTGGGCGGAAAACATTACGGATGAACAGACGTGCAGACAGATGGATGGACAAGGCAACCTGGAAAAGAATGAATGAAAAGATGGATGGATAGATGTAGCAACAAGCACAAGAAGGAACATATGAGGGAACGATGTTAGCCTATGAATAAAGGAATAAGGCTGCAGAGGTTTTGTAGCTTGCTAGCTTTTGGTTAGCATTAGCTCGCTAAGTATTTCTGACTCTGAAACTGTTTTGTATGGGCGGGGCTAAAGACATCAGCCTTTTGATTAAGCCTGCCCAGTTTACATGGAAGGGGAAATCTGGGAATACAGCAGATAGACTTCCGGAAGATATTTATATGACCTGTTATGCATGTGTATATTGTGGCCCTGAGGAACAAACTAAGATTTAGCTCCCCTGGGGTTTAAAATGCCGTTCATAGTCGGGGGCTACATGCCTGAGTTGAGAGGTAAAAAAAAATTACAATTTTACCATCATCAGTACTAGATATAAAACTCACTGGTGGTTCTGGATAGTAAATAAAAGGGGCTATATTTGCCTAGACCTTGAGACCCCTGGTTGCCATCACCACTTTCTCTATAATAAATCATTTAACACCATGAATGAGGTTGTTTGCATCTCAACCACTGAATTACATGGACGTTTACAAGAACTGGTGGAATGCTGATTCAACGGAAACTCCAGTGTTTTCCAATCTAATCCTTTTCGACCACATCTGTAGCATACGATCGATACCACAGGCAGGAAAACAACAGAAAACGTGACAGACGCTTATAGTAGAAGTCAATGGGAAGATGCTTCAACAGCAGGCCATTGGCTTCTATAGTAAAGGTCAAGTCAGGTCAAATTTACCTATATGCACTTTTTACACCACATGTTGTCACAAAGCAGCTTTGAGCTGCAGATGCAGCAGATGGAGAATAGACTGGGAATCTCTGAAGCCTTCTGATTTTAAAAAACAACTTTTACCCAGTTTGCTTGGAAGCATCTACGTAGGAGAAACACTTTCCCAAGTCCGGAGCTGCTTTGCTCTGCTCTTACAAAGTCAGGAAGTTTTTCAGCTCTGAAAAATGTACGAAAACAAACATGCATGCATGTGAGCGAGAGCCCAGGCCGAATTCCTCTATTAATTGTTGCATGCATCATTTAGACAGGCTGATTCAGTGATAGATGGAGGCGTTGGCTCCTCAGTGGACTGCCTTGCTCTGCCATTCCGTTATTTTAGGCCAGCTACGTGATCCAGGGAAATGACTTGCATTTTTTAAGGGGTAGATCTGAGTGGATTGGAACGAGGCGAGGGCGGGGGGGTTTGGGGGGTTAGTGGGAGACTTGTGGAACGAAAATTTTTGCCTGTTGTTTTCTATTGTGTACATGTGCTTATACTGAACACAGTAGGGCATTCAAACATGGCCCGGGGTTGTTCAAACTCGCAACTGTATTTCATTTTCATATGCACTGCTAAAGACATTTCTTGGCAGTTGAATGCCAATATTTCTCATTGGTGCAATAATATTATTAGATTATTCAGGCTGTTGGTTACGTGACGTTTTAAGTGATTGCACCAAGTGAAATGATCTCACGGCACTCGCAGTGCGAAAACATGAGTAAGTAAAATGACCTGCCATGTACAAATGTCCAAAAGCAAGTTAATCAACATTATTACCTCGCAGTGATGTATTAGACCTACTGCCTACATTCAAAATGCTACTTGCCAAGATTGCTTCCAGTAGTCCAGTTTCCTCAGCTGGAGAGGGAATGAAGAAGACAAACAATCCAGACGTCCTTCAAAGAAGCAACTGATTGACTGAAGCTCTGCAGCAATGTAATCAGAATCAAAGTCGCTCTAAACCGGGTCTGTCCCGTCATTACTGCCAGACCCCTGACAACATTTCCACCTTTGAAGTCTGGAGGAGAACGATCTCTCAATGAGAGGCACTCCACTAAATCCGACACTTAATAATCTCCACACACAAATCAAAGAAGCGTTTGATCCCGCCAACAGAAAGAGTGCACACGGATGGAAAGTACGGATGGACCGATATTGACTTTTGCACTTTCCAATATAAGCAGATATCATTTTATATGGTCGAAAATGACATTACAGTTTTAGAAAGTTACCAGACCACCTTAAAACACTGAAGGGGAACCTTCCAAAGAAGAAAGCAGGCCTATTCCAAAATCTCCTCATGGCTGTGTTGGTACACAGCCAATAAATAGGAAATAAACAAAGTGGCTCGGCTGGAGCAACAGTCTTTCAGCCAATAAGCAAGACGGGTGCAGAATTGTGGTGTTTGGGGCGTGTTTGGGTTCTACATGATTGTTCTTCAAAGATTTTTTAGCAAAGTAAATGGTTCTAGATAGAACCGTAAACAAAAAGGTTCTTGGCAGGCTTTTTCAGACTGATAAAGAATTCATTAGGGGTTCAGAGGGTTCTACATAGCACCAATAGGGTTCTACTATAGCTATGATGTCAAAGCCTTTTTAATGACATTGGGAAAAAGGAGAAAATCTGAATAACAAAGACCAAGGAACCAATTCTTAGATCAGACAGGAGCTAAGAGTCATGTTGACTGATGTGTCTAAGGCTGAAGGACTGTCCACACTGTTGTGTCCACACCATGTTGTGTCCACACATCTCCAGCCGATCTGCATGGGTAACTGCGGTAAAGACATGGGCATCAGTAACCACCTAGCAAATCTTAGCAATTGGATCCCGTCCCGAATGGATTTGATGGATTCGGTCGCATCCTTGTTTGTCAGGCTGCAAGTGGCACAAAACACACTTTACCATCTGATTTGAGTGGCCTGAGAGCCCGGACTGAGACGCATCTGTAAAAATCAGCCACCTCCAAATATGGTTTGCATCCGATTCGTAAAAATGGGATTGGGATTGTTGTCCAGACTATCCATCAGGATACAATCAGGATATATGTCAAAAATCAGATATGGGCTGGCTGACTAAACAGGGCCTTACAGACAACTGATGCGTGCCCCAATACAGCGGACCCGGTTGATGACGACTAGCCTTTAAACGGACAGTACGAGCAGACGCAGCTTGGCAGCCACTGATTGCTATATTTCCCTACTTGACAGAAACGGAGAGAAAGGGAGAGGGAGGAAAAGAGAGAGAGAGAAAAGCCTATCAAACTTAAAGACCTTAGAAAAGATTGACAAGAAGCTGAGGCAGAGACACAGTGACAACACTGGATGAGTTCTATCAGACAGGCCGAGTACCGCACTGAGAAACTCAAAGTATGATGGACTTACACTGACGCACACACATACACGCTGTTCCTGGAGCTACTGGAGCTGTGTGCTTTTAAATTCCACTGCTGTCGTTATATAATCACCTTCCACTTCAATTTCACTGTAGCCCAGTTGCTGATGCCCATCATCTTCTAGCCCCTCATCGATGGCTTCTGATCACTGAGGCTGGATGTTGTGGCTGGCAACACTACCATGCCATTACAATGTGCTGTGGATGACCCACCAGATAACATGGTCCATTGCAATCCTGCGGTCAGAAACTGACCAATCATGAATGGGCTACAGGGGGGCTGATAAATCGTGCCGCAACAGAGGCCCTACAGTATGGAACTGTACACCTACATAATGGCTATGAAGTGGGGTGAGCCTCAAACAGTGGCCATTCAGAGGAAAGAGAAAGGACGTGTTTCTAATAAGGGCAGCATGGTGGTGCGGTGGGTCGCACAGTCGCCTCTCAGCACGAAGGGCCCCTCCCCCCTGCTGGGGATGGCTCCAGCACCCCCTGCGACCTTGAAGGATAAGCAGCTTAAATGCTGGATCAATGAATGAATGAATGAAGGAATAAGTGTTTCTAATAAAGTGGCCAGTGAGTGGAAGTACAAAGAAGGTGTTTCTGATAAAGTGGCCAGTTGGTGGAAGCACAAGGTAGGTGTTTCTAATAAAGTGGCCAGTTGGTGGAAGCACAAGGTAGGTGTTTCTGATAAAGTGGCCAGTTGGTGGAAGTACAAGGTAGGTGTTTCTGATAAAGTGGCCAGTTGGTGGAAGCAAAAGGTAGGTGTTTCTGATAAAGTGGCCAGTTGGTGGAAGTACAAGGTAGGTGTTTCTAATAAAGTGGCCAGTGAGTGGAAGTACAAAGTAGGTGTTTCTGATAATGTAGCCAGTTGGTGGAAGCACAAGGTAGGTGTTTCTGATAAAGTGGCCAGTTGGTGGATGCACAAGGTAGGTGTTTCTGATAAAGTGGCCAGTTGGTGGAAGTACAGTGTAGGTGTTTCTGATAAAGTGGCCAGTTGGTGGAAGTACAGTGTAGGTGATTCTGATAAAGTGGCCAGTTGGTGGAAGCACAAGGTAGGTGTTTCTGATAAAGTGGCCAGTTGGTGGAAGCACAAGGTAGGCGTTTCTGATAAAGTGGCCAGTTGGTGGAAGCACAAGGTAGGTGTTTCTGATAAAGTGGCCGATTGGTGGAAATACAAGGTAGGTGTTTCTGATAAAGTGGCCAGTTGCTCCATGATCACTGATTGCTAGAAAATCGTCATCTCCCAATCTCATGGTAATTGACAGCCCTAAACCACAAAGATAGCTAATTAGCACTTTGCTAATGCCCACAGTCACCTCCCCCCCACTCTCTCCGCTTTGGGTGGCCCTCCGCACGGCCATGTACAGTAGCTCTGCTTGTTCTTTGTCCAGTGTGCGGACTGCAGAAGAGACTAGAGTCCTGGGTTTGTATAATGGGTGTGAATGGGCCTTTGTCTGAACTGGGTTCAGCTGTGGTGACACACACACATACACACAAACACACACACATTTGTACACGCACGCAGCTGGCGCGAGCAAGCGGCAGGGAAAAAATCACAGGACGAGGCCGCTGCTCCCACCCCTGCCGTCCTCAGAAAATAAGCCCAGTGCTTTTCACAGTTAGCATTAGCATGAGGCATGGCTGGGAACGAGCCAGTACCTTTCCACTCACACATACGAGCACACAAGTGCAGTGGAGCCTGGTGTGTTCGCTGTAAAGGAAAAACAGCCCGAGTACTGGGGGGCTTTGTTAGTCCCGACTGTGGAAAGAAACGGAGATGGAACATGATTGCTCAAACAGATTACCGTGAGCCCAACATCTACAACTGGAAAGCCGCAGAGCTGTTAACTCCGAGACGTGCGTGGTCATTACGGTCATTGCTGTACTATTTAAGTGTAATTCTGTAATCAGATTTACCATTACAGTGGCCCCTGTCGTGTTATCAGGAGAGTTTGTTCCCCGGTGATGCCACGGCCTGTCTAAGTAGGGGTGATCGCCCTCTCTTTCCCGCAATCGACTGTTCATTTGAGGCAATTAGTGTTCCCTTGCAACTGTTTGGAACTGTCCAGTGACGTGGAAGCGGCAGAGATAGAAAATCTGGTTGTGCTTCACGTAACTCAGAGGAGGCCTTCACCCTGCCAGCAAGGGTTGGCAACTGAGGGTGCCGTTCTCTACCTGTCTGGTGGGACACTGAGGCAGAATGGCATAGTTTATTAATATTACCAGGTCTAAGTTTTGGTTGGTGTGCGATTTATAAGCAAGGTCTATAAACCTTTAATTAAATGATGTATGTCATCACTGTCCAAAAGAGACCTTTCCGAAACAGCAACTTTTCAGTTTCCAAGTTTTTTATGGCGTATATATTAATTAGGGCATGTATAATCTAGTGTTTATGTTGGCATGGATCCATGCTAATGCAGGCCAGGTTTTGTATATGTGTGGTGTGCAACAAGGCTCTACTCTAGGCCCAATGTCATTTACCCAGGGTTTGATGGAGACCTTTTATGGACACACTTTAGGTTGCTGGATTTTATTTGTAGTTTATAGCTATAAGTGTACAGCTAAATAACAATACTAAGACAATTATCTTGTGGAGGTACATGATACAGTATAACTCTTTATAACTATAACTCTTACTGTTACTATAGTGCAGTTAGCCACATGGACAGTAACACCCCAATTTAGCCAGACATAATCGCAGACAGCAAGCATATACCGGTCCCCTGGCCTGATGAGGTGACCCCTGGACCATCCAAATTACTGTACTGCAAAGAGCCGACTCGTGTTTAATCACCTCATTCAGATTTTCAATCTGCACAGCCTTTTATTTTGGACAGACACATAGCAAAGTGAGTAACCAAGCTCACTAAACGTGATGTGATCTCGCTGATGACACTGTGCAAAATTAAAACGATTCACTGAACTCATTTACAACAGGTAACAAACAAAAGATATGAAGGATAAACAAGTAAATTGGACTCGGAGAAGAACATGAGCGATGATAAATGGCATTTTGTCTAAGGCTCTGCTTAACCACTGGTGGGCCGCCCAGAAAACGCTGAGCAAAATGCCAGTGGACCGCCAGCTTCGCTGTCAGCAGGCCAACACTGGCCCATTATCCTCTAGCTATAGGGGATATGATTATTATTACTCACATATGTGCTATGGCTAGGTGGCTACAGTTTTAAATGTCCATGTTTTGACCATCTAAGCTCCAGCAGGGGGCATTTACAAAAAAATTGGGTTCCTTTTTACTAAATATACACTCATAGAATAACTGCACCCAGAAGGAATTGTGGGATAGCAGTGCTGTTGGGAAGGAGGATAAAGGTCACCAGGAACAATAGATGATAGATTTAGACTGATATGGGCGATATTTATTGAGCTACACATACAGAAGTCTGTCTCTCAGTGTGGCATTGGGCTGCCATGTTTGCTAACCCAACATGCCAGACATCTCAGCATGGAGCTGTAGAGGTTCCTAATGGTGTCCTGTGATAATCCATCACATGCAGCTTGAATATTCTCACACAGTTCCTGCAGAGGGTGCAGTAGAGGTGGAGGTGGAGTAGCACCAGGCTTTCTGGACGTGTGACGCTTAACAGCAAACCATTCGCCTTGGTGCTGACCACGGTGCCTCCACTCGTTGGTCGTCACCACCAAGACAAAAGAGGGACTCATCGCTGAAGATGACCCCCTGCCATTCTGGGTCACTCCGTGTCAGTCTGGTACGACACCATTGCAGTCTTTGGTGACGATGACGTGATGTTAGGGACAGTCATCGTAACGGTCTGTGTGCATGCAGTCCTGCGTCGTGCAGCTACCTGCTAACGGTGCTGGCACTAACAGGCTGACTCATGGAGGGCATCACTGCTCACTGAGTGGATACTGGGTCTGTCAGGTACAGAGATGAGGCCCGTTCTTGCTTAAAACCTACCCACCAAGTTTTCGACCTGTCGGTTGATTCTCTCTGTGTGCAGCTATTTGAGCAACTACTCTTCTGATGATTGACAGCTTAGAACCTGCACCTTGGACAGAACTCCTCTTGCAGAACTTCTCTTGCTTTTGATATTTTGGCACTCTTCTTTTTTTTGCTTCCTTGTCCTTTTTTAATGGACCGTGTCTTTGGAATAATGCCCTTTGAGCAGGAAGCAGAACGTAGGGCCGCCCAATATGTATAAACCATGGGACCATGGCTACCAAGGTGAAAACAAAAAAGGTGGAGAGAGCCCTAAAGAGTTTGATAAGCGTACAGATCGGCTCCTCTTTATCTCCATCTGAGACCCCGGGCTTCAGAAGGGAGGCCCGGTTTCTTCTTAGGGGAGCGCAGCATAGCGGGCCGGGACACGGAGAGATCTGAAATGCGTTTCGATTTTCAAGCTAGCGCACGTGAGCCGCTCCAGGGCCTAGCAGTCACCTGAATTAATGCATTCTCTTTCTCTCTCACCCTCTGCTGCTCTCTCGAGCTGCCGTTCCCTCCATCCCACACTTGTCTGCATTCTAATTCAAATGTTTGTTTTCCTGCAGCGCTTCTGAGGCTTACAAATGGCCTGCTTAAAATCACGAGATAGCTAAGGAGGGGATGGGGGAATGAATATTGGAGAGAGAACAGATGGGAGGGGTAGAGAGAAGGAGAGAGAGAGAGAGAGAGAGAGAGAGAGAGAGAGAGGGGAAAACACACTCGTTTCATTCAAAATGCAGACCACATCACCTGAAGGGAGCAGACGTCACGACTTTGGAGTTCGTCTGCAGATATTACCTCCAGAAGGAGCCCAAAACTTCTCCCCTCTGCTTACTTTTTAACCTCTGCATCACTCTCTACTTCCTTTTCTTTGTTGTTTTGGTCTATCTATCTATCTATCTATCTATCTATCTATCTATCTATCTATCTATCTATCTATCTATCTCTTCTCTCCCCCCACTTCAAGCTTCACTAGTGGTTCAGATGTGGGAGTATTTTCAGCATGTTTCAAGGCTGGTGCTGTAGAAGAGCACCCAGAGATCTCCCTGGCCTCGAGTGTGCACGCAGCATTTCTGCAGTTTTTTTTTTTTTTGTCGGTATATGGTGCTGTATAGAGTGGCCTTCTGCCACTTTGCAGCACAGCAACTCTTTCAAATGCTTTAGAGCTTTAGAAAACCCCACAGAACACTGCAGAACATCGCTGGGCTGAAAGAACTGAGGAATTACGTGGAGGAAGGTCAGACTTTTTCAATACTCTGCAGAAACATCGTACATTAGTCTGTTTTCAGGCATCCCTCCTTCCCACCGCGTTCAGGTGGGGAGGGTATAGTCTGGTGTTTATTTTGGGCTGGACCCAACGCAAAGCAGACTGTCTATAGGCCCATATATTTAAGGTGCAGTCATTTACACTGCCAGTCAAAAGTTTAGACACAGCTATATTTATAGGTATTCATTGTTTGTGGCTGAATGATTCGCTTTAGAATCAAAGTAAGGACTGACTATAAGATGGCACCAATGGAATTAAGCAGTCCACCTTAAAAACCTCCAAAATGAAACTTTACAGATGGATAAAGCTACTTTTCTAAGAGATTTTGGACTAATTTTATTGGTCTATCCATCAGGAATATCCACTAATTTAAGTATCTAGAATCTTTAAGTTGTATGGGCCATATAATAAAAAGTGTAATACACTGATACACCAAGAAGCCTGGAGTCTTTAGTGAACCTGTGGAGTCTTTAGATAACCAACAACATCTATTTAGTTGGGTGTGTCTAAAGTTTTTGCTTGGTAATGTATAACATTTAGAATATGTGGTGTGCCACAAGGCTCTACTCTAGGCCCAATGCCATTTACACAGGGTTTGGGTTAGGCACATGGAGAGAAACAGGAGAGAAACTGTCTGGAGATACAGGAAAGTGTGGTGGATCAACATAAGCTGCAAGAAGAAAGTCGTTCACCTGGTTAATTAGCCAGTCGCCCGCATCATTGACGGATTACAGCTTTCCATCTTCTAGATCAAAACATTTTCCCACATGTTAATAGTTTAACTAACTGATGACTGCCCAGCTGAGTAGCTAAATGTGAGCTAAGTTGTAGCCCTCTATATCAAAGGTTTTCAAATAGATGTTCCTGCTTCGCCCAACTACACATTTGCCAAAGTACACTTCAGTCCACTGGGCCAAAGAACACATGTGGCAAAAAATAAATGAGATATTGGTAAGCGGCCCTGACCCTCTGAGAACTTGGCCCATGTGTCCATATCAGTGGAGCCAACCCTGGGATGGCGACAGAAGGCATGGAATATGATGTCAGTCTTATGACAACAGTACAGAAAACGCTGAAATATTCAAGCTGGATCCTGAAACCAAGCGCTAGTAGCCTTCACAGTGTAACATCTCTGGAATGTTTGATTACAGCGCCTTTATACATCAGCTTCCATTATGGCAGTACATACCCTCAGGTGCAGAAAGACAAGCCCTCCATTCTGAATCAGATTTCCCTTTCAGCTTCCCAAAACATGCATATCTGCACATTTCAAAGAGAGAGAGAGAGGGAAAGAGAGCGAGAGCAGGAGAGAGAGACAGAGAGAGAGAGAGAGAGAGAGAGAGAAGGAGAACAAGAGCAGGAAAAATGGAAAGAGAGAGAGCAGAAGAGAGGGAAGGGGAGAAAAAGAGAGAGAGGGTGGGAGGGAGAGAGGGAGAAAGAGAGGGTGGGAGGGAGAGAGGGAGAAAGAGAGGGTGAGAGAGAGAGCAGGAGAGAGAGAGAGCGAGCGAGAGAGAGAGAAAGAGGGAGAGCGAGAAGGAGAACAAGAGCGGGAAAAAGAGAAAGAGAGGGAAAGAGAGAGCAGAAGAGAGGGAAGGGGAGAAAGAGAGAGAGGGAAGGAGGGTGAGAGAGAGGGAAAGAGAGGGTGAGAGAGAGGGAAAGAGAGGGTGAGCAGGAGAGAGAGGAAAAGAGAGAGAGAGAGAGAAAGAGAGAGAGAGGGAGGGAGTGAGGGAGTACAAGAGAGAGAAAGAGAGGGAAAGAGAGAGCACGAGAGGGTAAGAGAGAGAGAGGGAGAACAAGTTCGGGAAAAAGAGAGAACAGGAGAGAGGGAAGGGGGAGAAAGAGAAAGAGAGAAAGGAAAAGAGAGAAAGGGAAAGAGAGCGAGAGAGAGAGAGCGAGCGAGAGAGAGAGAGGGGGGTCCCATGGTGGGTTTATTTTTAGTGAGGGAGTGATTGAGGTTCTACTCTCCTGGATTTCTCTCTCATGAGAGAGTCACCTTACCTTGAACCAGTCGTGCATATGAGCCACTTTTACAACTGGTCAACATCCAGATAGCCCTCCCTAATAACCCATACCCCACCTACTGCTACGCTAGGAGTCAGCTCTTCATGTACATTTCTTCATTTCTCCTCTATTTTTTTGACTTGCTTAAATGTCTATCCTCACGACTACCCTCGTTATTACTGCTCCTGACGGCAGGTCCACTCAAGCAACCCTGGGACAGAGACAATCTGAGATAAGTCTGTCCAAATGAGCTAATCTCACTGAACGGTTAATCAGCCAGCTACTGCAGTGGGAACCTAAACTCCTAATTCCTGCAACCACCCAGCACTAATGAAACACACAAGTACAACCTCCACACACAAAACTGCATTCGCTAGGAAACACGAACAGCTTTACATTAAGCCTGGGTTACTTTATTTGGTGTGCAGAGATCCTGATGCCAGTTTGAACCACTTTAGAGTGGACCACAGAAATGTAGTTAGCTAGCATGGTTCTCTTAGGAACTCTACAAGCAAAGAGCTTTCACAAAAATGAAACACATTCAAGAATATCAGTACCATACCATCTCATTTGCATAAACGGTTGGGCACTGTGTAAAATGTAAATAGATCATTAACTGAACACAGCGATATGCAAATCATTCCATCCCATATGTGTCATTGAAAACTTTACCAAGACAACATATCAAGTGTTGAGAAATTTCATATCTCAGAATGTCTGATAAGAATTTTGATTAGCCGGATCACAGAACGCTTTTCCACTTCTCCTCTGTCCATTCTAAAAGAGGTTTCGGCTTCTCCGGATCTGTTTCCATGCAAAGTCTACAGTCACTGAGCCCTTCTCTCCAAAGCCTTGGCTATTCCACACTGGAAACCAAAGTGGTTGGTGTAGCTCAGCGGATAACACCACTACCCACCAAGTAGCCATCACCCCACGTGGGAGACTAGGGTTCGAATCCCAGTAGGGGTGACTATGCTGTGCTATACCAATAAGAGTCCTTGGGCAAGACTCCTAACACTACACTGGCCTCCCTGTAATGTGGTTAACCTTGTAAGTCGCTCTGGATAAGAGTGTCAGCTAAATGCCAGAACTGTAAACCATCCCTCTCGATTTGCTACACTACTAGTCTGTGCAGTCTTTCACAGAACAGTGATCCCTCCTAAAGGGCTCTGCCTCTCCGGGGTGCTCTTTATCAATACCCAGTCATGTTCCTGACCTGTTGCCAATTAGCCTAATTAGTTGTGAGCTCTTCCACCAGGTGTTTCCTAGATGACTTCTCCAGTCGTTTGCTGCTCCTGTCTTAACCTTTTGCAAACGTGTTACTAGCATCATGTTCAAAATGTCCATATAGGGTAGCAATGTTTACATTTATGGCATTTAGCTGACGCTTCTATTCCAGAGGGTCTTACAAGGTTAATATATTACAGGTGGGCCAGTGTAGTGTTAGGTGTCTTGCCCTAAGGACTCTTATTGGTGTAGCCCAGCATAGTCACCCAGACTAGGATTCATAATCCAGTCTCCAGTTCAACCACCGCCCAATGCATATGCATTGGACTAACCAATGCAACCAACCAATCAATGTATATGCAAATGAATCAATATTTGATATCTGGTCTTTGTCCTATTATCAATTACATATAGGGTTTCAGTGATTTGCATTCTGTTGGAGTTTACATTGTGTCAAAGTGCCCTTAGGAACATGTTCTATTTGATGGGCGTATTCGTTTGCCCACCGGGTTGAGGGTAAATGAGCGGGGGGTGCTTTACCTTGACCTTAGAATAATGTCAATAACGAACATGTTGTTTAATATAAATAATATCATTAATGAGTTATTGGTCTATTACCGTGTTTACGTTTGGGTACATGGGTTACCTAGGAAACGAGGGCCAGGTGCGATTGATTTGAAGGTCCACTCTTCCTTTGGAACATCAGGGCTTTCATCTCAGAATAGTAGAATCATGGTTATGTAAATCTACACACAGTTTCCCATATCGTTCCCATAACATCATTCCTGAGCCAGTTTCCTCCCTTTCAACAATCCTACTTAAGTGCTAACGGTCCCTCTTAATGCAGTACTGTCCAGCTGCTAAACATTAGGTTCAGGCTCATGTGAAAACAGAACTAAATGCAAAAAATACATGCCATGAATAATTAATATCTATATTTCAGCATTCTGAGTATTGACCAATTATGGTAGTACAGTAATGTATGACGGTTGCTGACAGTGCTATTCATTTAAGACTCTAAAATCGCGTATGACATGGACTGACAGCTGACAGCTGTCATGGCAATAGCTGATAATGACAACATGACATTGTTATATGACATAAACTGTCATGAAAAATGGTGACATATCTCTTGACGTGTTTCTGCCATGAAACCAGTTACACAAAAAATACAGTACCGGAGTTCAATTAATTAGAAAGCAAAAACAAAACAATAAAAACAACAACACTGCATCGGCTACGGTGATACGGTGACTCTAATCTCTCCTGACACATCATGACAGCATATGAAATATGAATCATTTATGGTAAGAAATGACATCTCCTAAGACAAGACACTACAGGTGAATAGGGTTGAACATGTAAGATCACCAGGAGATTTCTCCAGTTGATTACCTGCATCCAGATTTTGTAGATTACATGTTTTCTGAAACGTTGGGTTTAAATATGCAAATGAGGCATTACATACTTAAATATGTGCTAACATGCATATATTTCAACGGCAGAAATAAAGAACTCTAAAAATCAAATGAGCTTTATTAAACAATCGGGCTGTTGAACACAGCAACAAAACACAACCAAGAATGAATGGGGAAGACGAGATCAGAGTCAGGAAACTAAGGCTAAGGTCAGAGCCATGGTAGACAGTTAGCGAGGCAGCCAGAATACAGGGGAGAGACAGGGAGTAATGGATAGAGGGTGGCTGAGATCAAAAAACCAGAGAGTACTAGAGAACCAATAGGGACAAGAAAGAGCTCGGTGGTTGAAGAATGAAAGGGGTCAGAACCAGATTAGACAAACAGCAGACAAGACCGCTCAGGAGTGCAAACAGGGGTTTGGCAAAACTCCACAATGACTGTGAGTGGGGCTTATATCCAGACTCGTAATTGGAAACAGGTGGGCTAATACTCAAGCAACCCAGACCGGGAATGATTGGGAGACTGGGGACATGTGGGTGTGACGTCATCGGGTGATGCACTCTGGGATGTTGAGTCCGGGGGACTTTCAATAACGAAAATTTGATTTTTTTAAAAATTCTTGTTCAATTTTGCTGACATTTTTTAAAATCACTTTATAAATTATAAAATACTGTCAACAGGTAAAAAAAACAACTTTTGTAAGCATTAAATGAGTTATATAACTTGAACTATGAATGACTTATGATTAATCTCCTATGTAAGAACAATTAAAAATGTAGATTTGGATACAGCTGGATAATCTGGTGTATCTAAGGGCTACCGAAGTGGAGATTTCTGGCTCAGAGTGTAAGAGGAAACTTCCTGTGACCACTATTTACTGTTTACCTACACAATAACTAATTATATCCCCACAGCAATAATAATGTCGATTGTATAACTGTATACAGCCTTTTTTATGCCGTCTGAAAGAAGGCATGTTATGGAAGCAAAATGGCCCAAAATCTCAAAACTGACCAGTGCATAATAAAATAATTAGCTGATAATGAAATAATGGGTAAGGCTTTACTGGAAGGGTGTTTACATAACATCTTACATAAACACTTCTTAAGATATACATGGCCGTGTTAATCAAAATTCACAAAAAAAACACAAAAATTGTGCATTATATTATTATGGAGTACTATGTCACTTAACTGAGAGGCATTTTTTTAAAATAAGAGACCCGGCCGTAAACCCATATGGACAGAAAGTGCACTTTGGACATTTGTTATTCTTCCTCCTTTCTACGCTTTGTCTTCTTTTACAGTTAGGGTTGTGTTGCGCCAGGAGGCTCATTCAACAGCCCAAACACTGTTTAGGAAAACATCATCCATCCATTATTCATCCTATAGTTTAAACCTCTTGGGGCCTTTCCTAAAGGTTTTGTTTTTGTGTGGATGCTCTTCCTTGCTCACTGAATTGGAGAAAGCACATGTATAATTGCGCTAACTTAATTTCATAAATTTACAGATGTAAAACAAAATTTCATAAATTTACAGATGTAAAAGTTATGTAACTGTTACAGATGACAGTAAAAATGGAGAATTCATCTGGAAATATCATAGTTTTTATTCACAACTTTATATTACTGTTATATAAAACTGTATATTAGTATAAACAGAGATTTTGTGCTTATTATTATATATATTAATTGTCTAGTATATATGTTTTTGTATTGAAGTACTTTCACTCACCTTCACACCTATGAAAATGTGAATTTCTTTTTATTTATTTATTTTTTTTTATAACAAATAGATTTTTTGTGAAGCTGCTTTGAGACAACGTTGGTTGTAAAAAGCGTTATATAAATAAATATTGATTGATTGATTGATTGATTGATTGATTGACGTGACAATAAAAGTGATTTGATTTGATTTGAAAGAATAGCAAAGTGCAATACTCTATAGAAGACAAGAAGCTTCAGAAAGTGTCCAGGCATGGGGCAGAGCTGGGTCATTTGTACAGTATTTGGCCTGTCCATAAATGAGACATTTCATATTACTGAAAATGAATCAATAAGGACTTTTATTTTGAAAAATGTCTGTCACTATAATAACACAGTGCTCCATATTAGTGTCATGTAAACATATACACTTTATGAATGTCGATTTAGACATTCATGAACATCTTATAAAGGGTATATGTTAGATTTTATGAATGTCCTACGTAGACACCCTTCAAATGAAGCATTACCGAATAATCCTGTTACGCACATCGTTATGTATCTTCATTTCTCAGATACCAAGCTTTGTTTTGACAGCCATGGGAAGCAGTATCTAAATTATGTTGGCGCTCCATGCATTTCCAGCTGAAACCCTACCATTAAACCGTGCGGTACCATGTAATATATTGTTAGAGCCCCTGGAGGGTTCAGTGCTTTCACAAGCTTTATCACACCTGATTCAACTTATCCATTAATTAGCGAGTCCTTTGTGTGTCGGATCAGGTGTATGAGAGCACATCTCTGAACTGCTTCACAGGGCAAATGTCTGAAAGGCTTGTGCAGGAAATGCCTCCAGACCACAGTACGGGTCATGTCTCCAGCTGGCAAGCCCCGGCCCCACTGCTCTGTTCTCCCCACGCGTATCAGTAATGCCATCAACCCCAACAAAGACAAATATAGTCCTGCCAGAGAGAAAGGAAGGCAAAGAAGACGGGGGGGTTGTTCTAAGTGAAATGGAAATGCAGATAGCAAAGGTGAAGAGGTATATGTAGCAGTTCTTGCATGTGGTGTGCCACAGGGCTCACCACTAGGCCCAATGTTGTTTTAAATGAGTTTAGGTTGGGAGAGCTTGTGGACTGGTGGAGAATGTGGCTGGAACTCTATTGCACATTCAGCAAAATTCAGAGTGGCGTGAGGGAGACCTCAAAAGGGTCTTGTCTCAAAGGGTCCTACGTTTGACCATTTTTTGGGCTTGTCCACCCCTAAAAACATAAGATTTACAAACCATGTCAGTATATTTTATCGCCTCAGAACCAGAGCTTATCAGAGATTAGCTTAAAAGCCAATCATGTTGTGCAGTTCCGCATAACATTCCCATATTATGGAATTCATAACTTTTCCTGCTGTTTAACAATTGAGTTAATTTTACTATGTAAACATTGTTAAACATTTCAGCTCACTGGAAAACTGCAAAAGAACAGCCTATTGGATTTCATCATGGTTGTGATGTCACAAAGTTGCACTGTTCCTGACAGTTCGATAGTAGCAACCTTCCAAAGGAGAGGCTGGAATTCCTTGTGTCTGGCATTTCACCTTAGACTGCTTTTTGAATGATCCACACTATAGGACGGGACACTCGCCAATCAGAGCAGTGCTCATTTGCATATGTCAGTTTTAAACAAGTAAACCAAAGCAGCTTGTTTTTTTCCGTCTGCATAACGAGACAAACGTCATAAGTGAAATGCAGAACATGAGGCCTCTAATTGGTTCCAAGCTGCCGTGGGTGTGGGCCCATGTGTGTGTGCGCAAATCTCCGCTCTCTGGAGAAGAGAAACTACGGAGAACAGTCCTCCACAGCCTTCATGAATTGTTTCCCCAACATTAGCTTTGACTTCACCACACAGAATCAATGCCAAGCAGATTGTTCCTTTTATTCATCAGCATCCAGTTGCGCAGTAATCTCCATTGTGTTCTGGTGAGCTAATCTGCTCCAATAGCTGGTCCCCTGCCTCTATTCCCTGACTGATGTATGACACTGTAACCGGGTGTTAAATATCGACCGCCTCTCAGAGAGCTGCTTTGATCCAATTTCCCCATCTTTCCATCAAGCCCGCCTGGGCGCCGAATTCTTTGCCTGTGGGTTCTCAGTTTGAGACACTGCTTTGGGATCCAATATGTCTTTCCCGGCATCTTCGTCCATCAAGAGCCCGTGCCTGGTCATGGTACCGCTAGCTATCCTGATAGATAAAATAAAATGAGATAGATGTCAATGAATGATTCCCTCTGTGATGTTCTGGGGTGTTGGAATTATCCGGAATTGGGTTCCTGGATTGAGGTGACAGTGAGTTTGAACCACTGTGCCTATACTGAGCTGCTGGACAGCCAGGTTTTTCCCTCTGCCACTCCATAATGTTCATATCCCTGTTTCTTTCCAAGATGGCAATTCACAGGGCTCCAAATCTGACTGATTGTGATGAAGAACATTCAGGAGTGTTCATACATCTTGACTGGCCCACATAGCGGCCTAACTTGAATTTTAATGAATTTGGGACTACCTGTTTTTCCAGGTATATCCATATATATATAGACCAGCTATATATATATATAGAGTTATACAATATATGATGTTGGTATATACTATATACACGTTAGATAGTTATGACTTATATAAGTAATATATTAGACACATAAATACGCTCCATTAAAATACCAAACTAGCAGTAATTCGTTTATGCACATTACTTCATTTATTTATCATTATTATTATTCATTATCATTACTTCATCACTAATTGTAGATACGTTTTATTAATAAATTTCCTTCGCGGATCAATAGGAAGGGATGCAATCTCTTCATCCATCCATCATGGGTGTGGCATAAACAAGCTTTCATGTCTGATTTTTTTTGTTTTTTTTTTTTTTTTTTCTTTAACCACTAGAACCAATGTTGTTTTAACATTAAATTGAAATATAAAACATTAATTTAGGATTTTTTGGAGAGACCCTTGTAGACTGACCGAAAAAAAAAAAAAAAAAAATATATATTATATATATAGGAGATATACTAATAAAACTCGCGAAAATACAGTAATTTTGATTATTATTATTATTATTATTATTATTATTATCATCATCGATGATATAATAAATTTCCTTCGGGATCAATAAAGTATCTATCCATCCATCTTGCATGTGGTGTGCCACAGGGCTTACCACTAGGCCCAATGTTGTTTTAACTGAGTTTAGGTTGGGAGAGCTTGTCCTTGACGCGTCTATGACATTCATTATAAAAAAGATATAATCAAAATTCCAAAGGTCCTTCAGGACCAATGTATAAAGAATATCTATCTTTCCTTCTATCAATAAAGTATCTATCTATCTATCTATCTATCTATCTATCTATCTATCTAGGGTTATCTAGGGTTATCTATAATATCAATGTCAATCAATATCAATAAATATCAATGATCCAAAGAAAAACAAGTATCTCCAAAATGCCAGCTTTACAATAGAGAACAAAAAATGTCAAAGTCAATGGAACCAGACTTTTTTCCAAGCAATTTTGGGCCATTTCTGTTGAATTTTCACACAGTGTTAATGGCAGATGCTGTGTTCAAATGATGCATAAAAGCAAATATCTAAACATGTTTTTAATCTATTCAAGTCCTGGGCCTAAATACTTTACATCATAGCCTCTGTATCTAAGGTCTGAAAACTTTCAGAGGACTTTGACCATATATACTTTGACTAGATCCGCTGCAGCACCCTCTCTATCTCTCATCCTGGTACACACTGAACACGATCTCTCTCGTAGTGCAGACTTCAGGCTTGTCATTATTCATAGAGTTCATTATAAACGGTGGGCCGTAGCTGTGCTCTGCTGCACTGTAGAACAAAAACGCAGGAGAACAAAAACACAGAAGAACAAAAACCGCAGAAGAACACTGGATGAGGACGGCGAGAGTCTCTCTCTCTCTTTCTCTCACTCTCACTTTCTTTCTCTGCTGGACGCACGCACTCACACCTAAACAAGGGCAAGGACACCGCAGCGGGCAGCCCAACACCCCCACGCTCACATTTTCACTCTGCCACTACAGCACCGGTACAAGCATATGGAGGAAGGTATGGAGGGTGCCCTGATATAGTGCGCCAGCCATAACTGCCAAAGAGCACGAAGACGACTCAAGGGCATTTGAGCTATCCGTGCTCCATCCACATACATGTTATTTCATGGCTACTGCCACGAGGTTGAAGACTTCCTGAGCCAAAACCCCATTCAAACCAGAGCTACTTAACTCCTGTTAAATATAATTCAAGGGAGTTCTAGTATATGTGATGGGCCACACTGATCAGGTAGGCCAGGTGTACATGTTCTCACGCCATGCTACAGCTAAAGCTAGCTAACAGCGCTAAAACAGCTTAGCTAAGTTCGTCATTTTATTGCCAGAGCACAGCCATTTCTACATGCTACCTTTTGTACCATTAACTTGACTAAACTTGATTGACTCAGCTTGCTTTTCGTACCATCCATTTGCGTTTACCACCTCTCAGTGTTGGGTGACCAGATATCCCCATGTTCAGGGGACACTCCCAGTTTTTGGTGGCTAGTCCTTGGCTGGAGCTATCCCTGGCTAAAACTGACCATGGAAATGTCCCCATAAGAAAGACCTACAGCAGAGCCCTAAGAAAGACCTACAGCAGAGCAGACAGGTGGACGTCATGTGCTTGTTTTGGCCAACAGAGGGGGCTGCTTTCTACTGACCACTTCTACCACTTAGTCGCTGGTCTAGTTTTAGAGAACACTGCTGTGTAAAACTCTACCCGAAGCTAGCAAGCGGCAAGTGAGACCACAACACCACCATGAAGGCAGTTATTAAAGGCAGCGGTAGGCTACGAGTCTTGATTTGTACTGCCACTTGATCTGAATCATATAGCCATAATCATACAGCCTACTTGGTTGTACCTACCTACCATGACACCCACAAATAGTACATCGTGTTTATATGACATGCGACGTTTGTTGATAGCAGCCGTGTCTGTCTTTCAAGGAACCGGAGCTGGCCGTGCATGTGTTTACGGTCTGGTTATTGGGCTATGGCCATTGGTCTATTTTCTGTAGCCACAGGTCTCTTTTTACTGCCAGAATATTTAATATGAATGTGAATTATGGGCTCATACCACGAGCAGATCTTTTGTGGTAAGCATATCCCTGTTGGCCTTCACCATAGTTTATTATTACAGTGCAACAGTTACCATGGTCAAAATACATGAAACTGGAACTGCCAATCCAACCCCTAAACCACCCCGGCCCCTCTAACCACCCTTTTCACGTTAATGATATACTGATTATCAAACTGGAATAGGCCCTGGTTTCCAGCTCAGAAATCTGGTCACCTTAACTATAAGACATGCTCTTATAATTGCTAGTACCAGTTTTCATTTGCATCATGGACACAAAACAAAAAGGAAGTCGGATGTAATCACTGGACGTAAGCATTGCATCATTCAGGAACGATAGCACATTTCGCGTTTAGCGCTTAGCGCTTAGCCTTAGCATACAAACGCTCCATCTAAGACTATGAGCAGCTAACCATGTGTTAGTCTTTGGTGTCTGGATTTGGAGTCTGAGTACACAAGACACCAAATGCCATGGAAATGGACAGTGAGGACCGCTTGGAAACTGTAATGAGTGCTAAGGCTCGGTAAAACCTGCAATGGGCAGACGGGCCACTGAAACCGACTGCGGCTGATGACAGAAAAATGACTGGAGCAATGAGGAAATTCCCTAAAACAACTCTCGCTGCCATCACAGGCAATATCCGCATCGCCGGGATAACCCTCGGTTTGCAGAAGATGGACAGCTGGATTATATATTCTACACCACAAAGTGCAACCCTCCTTTCTGACCAGCAATACGACATCCATATGCACCATGCTGTGGTGTGGCCAGGCCCTGCCATTGCGCTGCTTCCCCAAATCTTCAGTGAGCCTTTAAAATAAGATGAGCTTCACACTGATGCTGGACATTATACATTTATCTCTTAACCAACCAAGAAACTTACATTTATGGTATTTAGCTGACGCTCTTATCCAGAGCGACTTACAAGGTTAGTCATTTTACAGGTAGGCCAGTGTGGTGTTAGGGGTCTTACCCAAGAGCTCTTATTGGTGTAGCACATTATGGTCACCCAGACTGAGATTCAAACCTCAGCCTCCCACATGTAGTGGTGTTATCCACTGAGCTACACCAACCACTTACCCAAGTCAGGAAATGTTGGTGGCTCCCTGGCAGGTAGTGGTATTTGCTGACGCTTATCCACTTGAGGCTACACCAACCACTTACCCGAGTCACGAAAGGACTCTCTTATTAGTGGGGCATAGTCACCCAGGATTTCGAACCAGGCTTATTAGAGAAGCAGCTCTGGGTATTTAGAGCTACTAACTACTTTTGTTCCTATCTACTTTTGTCCTGTTGAGTAGTGGGGGAGCTGTTGGGAGGATTACCAATTCCTCCCTAAGACCTGGCCACCTTCATACTTCCTAATGGACCCTGAGACTAATTAGCTAACTGCTGGATCATGCTCCTGGAGTGGAGGTCACACAAGGTCACAAGTCCACATGTTCATTTCCACAGACGATGTGGAGAAATGTCTTTCGTGTCGTATTGTACACCACACTTAAAGTACAACCGCAGGGAAACACTGTGAGCCTTGTCGGGAGGGTAGCTAATGTAATGCTAACTTAATGTATCTTTGAATTTCTACAGTAAGAGTTAACCAAATGGCCTGCAAGGGCTTTAGCTACCTGTTTAGCCTAATGACATAATCAAAAATCCATTGTGTCAAGTAAAGATTTTGTAGCAATGACGTACTAGCACCCCTGTGGTATTTCTAGTGGTATACTAGCTCTAAGTTAAAAGTGGTAGTCGTATATTAGCTCTCAGTTATAGACTTTTTTTTTTTGCCTGTTTAAGATCACGCCCTGACATTTGGACAAAGAGGACATATTTGAGGTTGGTAGTAAACATTAGCATTAGCATTCTATTGTGTCAGTTTTGCAGCCAGTCTTTCAGTAAACAGTCCTATCCCATTTCTAAGAACTGAATGAATCCTGCTTAGACTGTAGCTTGTATTCACTATCAGGGATGCATCTACAGGCCTAGAGTGACGTTTCTATTCCTACGAAATTGACCCCACCCACTGTAAATCAAAACACGGTTAGGTGATTCCACGTTAGTTGGTCCTGTTTATTAATTGTGATATCTAATCTAATGTATAAGGCCTTCTGTTCAGCTCCTGAAGGCCTAGACAAAGGGACAGCTGGCCTGGCTGTATCTATTAGCCCTATTTTACCAAAAGTAGCCCTGTTTCTTGAACTGGTTTTATTCAGTCTTCCAAGAACTTTGGTGCTGTTCAGGGAACCAGGCTGCGTTTGCACCAGTTTTTATTGAAACCGCCAAAGGAAACGTCACCAACATAGGGCGTTACAAGTACACTGGGTCGTTCCACAAGACTATACGACCACGGATGCCATCATGGTTTATGCTGAAGAACCTACTCCTACTCTACTCTATTCTTTGCTTCCAGCTGGGAATGAAGTTTCCTGAACTTGTTGGAAATGCACCAAACACTCTACAACGGAACCGTTTCCACAGTGGTGTAAAAGTATAAATCTGATTCTGTTGGGTATTTTAAGATGCTTTAGAATTGAAATTAAAATATGAATCATACTACTCCTGCTAGTCTTATGAGTACCGATACGTGCAGGAGTTTATCAGTAATGATTTTATTTAATGAAACTGAGCTTAAAACCATAGCCATGATTTTTGGGTTTCCAGGATACTTTAGGCCTTCTCTAAAGGCTTGGCAGGCCCCGAGGCTCCATTAGCCTCATAACTCCATGGCAAAACCAAAGAAGAAAACCTCGGATACTAACCGTCTCTTGGCTATATTTAATAAAAGGAAGGCATGTAATAAATTAGATTTTTAATTGTATGCTTATGACAAATACAGCAATAAACTACTGATCCTTCTCCTGCAGTAGCACAGCCCACATGCTAACCAGATGGATCTGAACCACAACTGTATGCATTACACAGTATAGAGTCCATGAAACATTTACAAGCGCTTCACTTGAGCATATTATTGGAAAACAAAGACCTGATAACATCTAAAAGCCCAATGCAGGCTAGCAAGCAGGGCTGCCAGCCTGTGATTTATTGAGTAATCCATTGTATTAGTGCTTTGTCCGCTGATGTTTGTATTGAAGGAAGGAAGGATGGAGAAATGGAGGTCCAGTACAGCCATGTTTAATGATTAGAACATGGTTGATCAGTCAGATATATTTATTTTTGCTTTGGGGTAGATTCAGATATGTAATATTTATAATTCCACCAGTTACTCCACATATTTGCATATTTCAGTATTCAAATTATATACACAAAGTCTGGTTTGATATTCATTTGTTGGGGAAACTTGCCAACGCAATGGTGGTAGGAACCAGGGGTCCTAAAGCTAAGTACTTCCAATTTATTTACCACACAAACCCACCAGTGAACTCATATACATCGTCCAAACTGACTACTGTAACAGTAATGATGATTACCTAATGGAATCTGAAACAGTATGTTTTCTTTGGGGACTATTTTACCTCAGAACAGCCTTTTGGTATCACTCCCTGCATGACTCTTGTATCCCTACATGCACTAAAATAAGTGGATTGAAACATGGTTATCATTTTATCATAAAGACCCACCGAATTATGTCTCAGATTATCAGGCAGTGCATTCATAACCATGTCATGGGATAACTTTCAGTGAGGGAGCATGGAACTCCTCAGACGTCTGGTTCCCATCAACACCACTGTCAACAATTCTGCCGTTTCCTCTTCAGTTCACACAAAAAGCAACCTCAATTGCAATGTTGACATGTATACCTTTCAATTATGCAGAAACTGTGAAGAATCTGTTCCACCTTAAGGTTGTTCTAGCCCTCTTAGATGTGTAGGAACTTGTCAAACCTGGACTGGTAACTGTGGATACTTGAAAACGTATGTTGAAGAGACTACAGAGCACAATAGGAAACCATACTCACATACACTGTATACGAATAGCTGCACCCAAAATGAAACTTCACTGACACGAATGAAACTTGGTGGGTGGGTTTGACACTGTGAGCATCGACATGCAAATGGTTCAAGGCCAAGCATGTAATGTAAGTAGGGACGGGCCTTCAGGAAGCAGTGATGCCTCTATAAGTCATCCTGTTAGTGCCAGCATGACACAGGACTATATGCACACTGATCGTTACGACGACTGTCCTTAACACCACGTCAGCGTCACCAAAGACTGCAGTGGTGTCGTGCCAGACTGTCATGGAGGGACACCTTGAGTGGGTCCTGCTTTGGTCTTGGTGGAGACGACCAACAAATGAGTGTGTGGAGGCACCGTGGTCAGCACCCAGATGAACGACTTGCACATCGCATCACACATCCAGAAGGCCTGGTGTCACTACACCTCCACCACTACCGCACCATTTGCTGGAACTGGGTGAGAATATTCAGGCTGCATGGGATGGATTATCACAGGACACCATTAGGAACCTCTACAGCTCCATGCCGAGATGTCTGGCAGGTTGGGTTTGCCAGCAATGGCGGCCCGAGTCCCAACTGAGGGGTACTACTTCTGTATGTGTAGCTCAATAAATATTCCCCATATCAGTCTACATGTATCATCATTTATTGTTCCTGGTAACCTTTATCTTCCTTCCCAACAGCATTCCAATCCCACAGTTCCCTCTGGGTGCAGCTCTTTTTTCTCTCTGGCAGCTGTCTTGACAAATCTGGTTTGGTAAGTTCATACCGACGCATCAAAACCAGTCCACACGCTAACAAATGGAGCTCAGTTCCATGTGGTTCTCCTCAAGCTTGCATTGTTTGTCATTTGAATAGCAGGGTCACACTTGTGTGAGAGCATTTGTGTCAGTGTCAATATTTATACATCTGACTCGGACGCCATAACCCAAACACTAAGCTGCTTCTTTCCAGTGGTTAAAGGGGCTGGACGGGAGGGGAACCAGGCCTTCTAGGCCTTCAGAGAAGATTTAATACATGTCTATGATTTATGAATTCTACATGTATTGCAGTGATGCTCTGATTTCATTGTTAGGTTAGGGCCAGACACAAACATGTTACATTTTTCAAAACTGTCCGGTCGGCATTCAGTGATGTGTGGCATCTAGGGAGATACAGTTAAGGGAGCTCTCCCATTGGATAGGACTTCAGGAGCTGGACTAAAGGCCTTACCATTATATTTACCTTCAGTGTAATTAAGGGGGAACTGTGGAACCAACTGGCCACATTTGGATTCCCAATTTTGTGACAACCATTGGTCTGTAGTCCATCTGTTTCTCTGTATACTTTATCACCCTGTTCGTCAATGGCCAGGACCCCCACAGGACCACCACAGAGCAGGTATTATGTGGGTGGTGGATCATTCTCAGCCCTGCTGTGACACTGACGTGGTCGTGGTGGTGTGTTAGTGTGTGCGGTGTTGGTGTGAGTGGATCAGACACAGCAGTGCCGCTGGAGTGTTTAAACACTGTGTCCACTCACTGTCCACTCTATTAGACACTCCTACCTTGCTGGTCCACCTTGTAAATGTACAGTCAGAGACAATAGCTCATCTGCTGCTGCACAGTGCAGGGTCGGTCATCCTCTAGTCCTTCATCAGGGGTCACAGGATGCTGCCCCCAGCACGCTCCCCACAGGACATTGATAATTGGATAGTTTTGGTTGATGGACGATTCTCAGTAACACACCACCACCGCCACAACAGTATCACAGCAGTGCTGAGAATGATCCACCACCCATGTCATACCTGCCCCGTGGTGGTCCTGTGGGGGTCCTGACCATTGAAGAACAGGGTAATAGAGTATACAGAGAAACAGATGGACTACAGTCTGTAACTGTGGAACTGCAGAGTGCTCCTATATGGTCAGTGGAGCTGATTCAGTGGACACTGAGTGTGGCTGGCTGTGTAGGACAACCAAGAAATGTTAATGTAGCTAGTGCTGGTTAGCGCTAAATGCTACTAGAAGCTCATAAGGATGCTAGCTGAATCCAACGGTAGCTGTAGAGGTGTTTTCCACTCGTTTTGGCATCCATGGCCCGTACCCGATGCAGGCACGGTCCTTCCGAGAAAGGACTTTGACAGTCTAATCAAAGCCACGTGTTTCCCCATAACAGAGATCCTTCCACATTTATTGTGGTGGGTGAACGTAAATGCCCCCAGATTTATTTTTCATTTGTTCTGTATTAACCATTCTCAATTTCCATCTGCTAATAGCTACAAGCTGCTGGCAGAAGCCCTTCGGAGCTCCTACCACCACGCAGCAGGTCGAGGCTACTTTCCCCACAAACACAGAGACAAAGTGCTTCACAGGAGCACTTAACTCCCAGCCATACATGAATGTTTAGACAAGCCCCTGAGTCTAAACCTCTTGACTTGAAGCAGACCCTTGCTTCTGGAGATTTGTTAGCATGTCTGAACGCGACTCGTGATGCATTAAAGCCAAAACAAAGAAAAATGCCGTATTTTCGTTTATAGGCCTCGACCAGCTTTGCGGTTCTGCACAGCGTTCTGCTAAACTGCACGCTCTGGACCGCATCAAAGACAGGCTAAAGCTTTTGTTGCACAATTACGAGGCTTAGGATCAATAATCGCCGGCTTTCCGAACGTACATACTTAAAGTGTTTTTTCTGGAAGCTGAAACTGAGTCGAAGGCTGCCAAACATGCTACTTAAACGAGTCGAAATAAAAAAGAAGATTCATCACTGCCACATCTTTTTAGAATACGTGGGGGTCTTAAACCCTATCGTGAGAACTTTGTGATGGCCACTTAAGCTGGTTTTACATCTGCCATCAGTGTAACTTCACGTAAGTGAGCAGTTCCACACAGGCTTTCTTTTTTTCTAAATGAGGATTTCTGGTCCAGTATAATTAGCTGTACTCTATTTGCCATTATCAGTTCAGCTAATGGTCAACAAATCAGTGGCTGTGTTCCTGACTTGTGGACCAATCAGAGGCTGTGTCCCTGACATGATGACCAATTAGAGGCTGTGTTCCAGACTCGATGACCAATCAGAGTCTGTGTTCCTGACTTGTTGACAAATCGGAGGATGTGTATCTGACTACTGGACCAATCGGTGGCTGTGTTCCTGACTTGTGGACCAATCGGTGGCTGTGTTCCTGACTTGTGGACCAATCAGAGGCTGTGCTCCTGATTTGTGGACCAACCAGAGTCTGTGTTCCTGACTTGTTGAGCCAATCAGAGGTTCTGTTCCTGACTTGTTGAGCCAATCAGAGACTGTGTTCTAAACTTGTTGACCAATCAGAAGCTGTGTTCCTGACTTGTTGAGCCAATCAGAGACTGTGTTCCTGACTTGTTGAGCCAATCAGAGGCTGTGTTCCTGATTTGTGGACCGATCAGAAGCTGTGTTCCTAACTTCTTGACTAATCAGAGGCTGTGTTCTAAACTTGTGGACCAATCAGAGACTCTGTTCCTGACTTGTTGAGCCAATCAGAAACTGTGTTCCTGACTTGTGGACCAATCAGAGGCTGTGTTCCTGACTTGTTGAGCCAATCAGAGGCTGTGTTCCTGATTTGTGGACCGATCAGAGACTGTGTTCCTGACTTGTGGACTAATCTGAGGCTGTGTTCCTGACTTGTGGACCAATCAGAGGCTGTGTTCCTGACTTGTTGACTAATCAGAGGCTGTGTTCTAAACTTGTGGACCAATCAGAGACTGTGTTCCTGACTTGTTGACTAATCAGAGGCTGTGTTCTAAACTTGTGGACCAATCAGAGGCTGTGTTCCTGACTTGTTGACTAATCAGAGGCTGTGTTCTAAACTTGTGGACTAATCAGAGGCTGTGTTCTAAACTTGTGGACCAATCAGAGGTTGTGCTCCTGACTTGTTAAGATCAGATTGAGTGTGTTTGACTTATCAACCAATCAGTGGGTGTATTCCTGAAGGGTTTTTAATCTTATGTACAAACTCCTTTGATGTTGCATATGACATCATTGACCTGAGAGGGTTAAAGGTTAAATCTTACTTGGTCATCTCCATCAATCATAAACATGTCAGCTTCATCACATATCCCTATCGAGCAGAAACAGCCCACGGTTTCGTTCGTATGCTTTAACTGCTCATTCATAACCCTGAAGGTGTAATTAATAACCACTCATTAACTCATTCCAAACCATTCATAACGGCCATCGGTACCAGACTGGAGCAGGCTCATCAAGGCAGAGACTCGGTAGGTGTATTTGAGCCCTTCAGTAAAAAATGAGCTTCGCCGCTCATATCTCTCACATGGCCGTCAAACAGAACCACCGAGCTCGCAGCGGTCCAGCCTTGTTTGGCTCCTCACACATCATTTCCTGTTATGCACACAGCCGTTTCCTGTAATCAAGCGCCTATTTTTGTGTGGAACTCGGTGGAGTGTGGAAGTAGGTGAGCAGCACCGGAGCGAAAACAAGAGGAGGAGGCTCTCAGCCTGGGTTTGATTTGCTGAAACATCTCTGAACGTTCTCTCTCTCCGCTCCCCCTCCTTCACTGCGGTGGCTGAGGGCTTCAGAGGGAAGGAAGAACAAATCCACCCAGAGTGCCCTGCCACGTAGTACATACTCTTTATACCTCTCTCTCTCTCTCTGTGTCTCTCTCTGTCTTTCACTGTCTCTCTCTCTCTATCTATCTCTCTGTATCTGTCTCATTTTTTCTCTCTCCTTTTCTTTTTGTCTGTGTCTCTCTGTCTGTCTGTCTCTCTATTTCTCTCTCTCTCTGTCTCTCTCAGTCTGTGTCTCTTTCTGTGTCTCTCTGTCTGTCTGTCTCTCTATTTCTCTCTCTCTCTGTCTCTCTCAGTCTGTGTCTCTTTCTGTGTCTCTCTGTATGTCTGTCTCTCTATTTCTCTCTCTCTGTCTCTCTCAGTCTGTGTCTCTCTGTCTGTCTCTTTGTTTCTCTCTTATATTCTCTCTCTCTCTCTCTCTCTCTCTCTCTCTCTCTCTCTCTCTCTCTCCCTGTCCTCTCTCTGTGTCTATCTGTCTCTCTTTGTCTCTCCTTATCCGTCTCTCTCTCTTTGTCTCTAACTCTCTCTCTCTCTCTTTTTGTCTCGTCTCTTTCTCTATCTGTCCTTGTCTCTGTCTCTCTCTCTTGGTTTCTATCTCTCTTTGTCTCTCTCAGTCTGTGTCTCTTTCTGTGTCTCTCTGTCTGTCTCTCTGTCTGTCTCTTTGTTTCTCTCTCTCTCTCTCTCTCTCTCTCTCTCTCTCTCTCTCTCTCTCTCTCTCTCTCTTACTTTCCTGTGTCCCTCTCTGTCTCTCTTTCTCTCTCTGTGTCCATCTGTCTCTCTTTGTCTCTAACTCTCTCTCTTTCTCTCTTTCTCTCTTTGTCTCGTCTCTTTCTCTATCTGTCCTTATCTCTGTCTCTCTCTCTCTTGGTTTCTCTCTCTCTCTGTCTCTCTCACTCTGTGTCTCTTTCTGTGTCTCTCTGGCTGTCTCTTTGTTTCTCTCTTATATTCTCTCTCTCTCTCTCTCTTACTCTCCCTGTCTCCCTCTCTGTCTCTCTTTCTCTCTCTGTGTCTATCTGTCTCTCTTTGTCTCTAACTCTCTCTCTTTGTCTCGTCTCTTTCTCTATCTGTCCTTATCTCTGTCTCTCTCTCTTGGTTTCTCTCTCTCTTTGTCTCTCTCTTTCTGTCTCTCGCTCATTCTCTATTAAGGGGGGCTATGATGGGGTTCTCTGCACCATAGATGGTGGTGCCCTTTTACAGTCGGGCCTAGCATTCCTGACTGCCTTACGACGTTGCTCTGAATGTTGATTGTTAAATCTAAAAATCTCTCTCTATTTCTCTTTTGTGTCTTTCTCCTCTTTCTCTCTTTCTCACGCACGCTCTGTCTCTCTCTATACGTTTCTGCTTTTCTTCTTCTCTTCCCTGTCTTTTTGCCCCTCTCTGATTCTCCCTCTCTATTGCTGTCTCTCTCCTTGTCTCTCTTTCCTTTCTCTTACTCCTCTATATATTTTTGTCTCATTTAGCCTCTTTATTCATCCTTTCTTTCTTTCTACTTCTTCTTATTCTTTCTAACCCATATTCTCGATATCTCTCTATTACCCCCACTTTCTGACCCCCCCTCCACCCGACCAGCTTGCCCCCACCCCTTGCTTGCCCCCTCTCTCTTTCTGCTAATGGTGTAAGCAATTCCTACACAGATAAAAACAGATATGTCATTCTGTCAGAAGCTGGGCAGAGGAATTGGCAGGCAAAGGCCACGGTGTGTGTGTATGTCTGTGTGGCTGTGTATGTGTGTGTGTGTGTGTGTGTTTGTGTGTGTGTGTTTGTGTGTGTGTGTGTGTGTGTTTGTCTGTGTGGGTGTGTCTGTGTGTGTGTGTGTGTGTGTGTGTGTGTGAAGGTATGTGTGTTTGTGTGTGTGTGCGTGTCTGTGTGTGTCTGTGTGTGTGTCTGTCTGTGTGTGTGTGTGTGTGTCTGTCTGTCTGTGTGTCTGTGTGTGTGTGTGTTTGTGTGTGTGTCTGTGTGCGTGCGTGTGTGTGTGTCTGTGTGTGTGTGTGTGTGTGCGTGCGTGTGTGTGTGTGCATGCGTGCGTGTGTGTCTGTGTGCGTGCGTGTCTGTGTGTGTGTGTGTGTGCGTGTCTGTGTGTGTGTGTGCGTGCGTGTGTGTGTGTCTGTGTGTGTGTGTTCTGGCTCTCAAACCTGTGACTAACACTGGACTGTTCTTCTCTGCTCAACCTTAAAGTGATATCACCCCAAATCTCAGCCCCAGTTTACACCTGGTCACCATCAGGTCTGTTATCAGACTCGAGACTTTCCACCTAACTGACTCTGAGAAAGTCCCGCCTCCATTAGTTACCATTTGCACGTCCGTCATACTTTCAGCTCAGGCTACCTGCAAGCCTCCATAGCATCTGCACTTACACTGTCTGAGCTGTTCAGTAGCACACAGGACAATGTAGGAGCAGGCAGAGGAGCACATCCGCACCTTCTTCTCATTCAAGCATCAACCAGCTTTGATCACACACATGCTCGAGAACACTGGCCCACAAAAGGACTCCGGATTTACAGTCCTCCACCCATGTTTATCATGACTAACCCCACCTTCCCTGGAGGTTTCAGCCTAGAGGTCCTGCACAGCTCCGGTCCTGGTTGCCGGCCGTTCTCTCTGCTGTTTGTTTTTTGTGTCAATAAAATAAAGACCACTGAAACCACTTCAGGACGTGTGCCTGAGACACATTTCAACTGGGTGTTGTATCAGCGCACATGCATTCGCCTCTCCAAGCCATATTCGACAACCGAAACCCCCCCTGGTACCGTGACGGCAGCCCCCGCTGTTCTGAATATGGGGAGAAAGCTCGGCTGCTGTCAGTTGACATGTTGATTGCTGGAGTTATATATGTCTAGCCCTGCTGGTCTGTCCATTCTGGCTTGGCCACTGTAAGTTCACATTTCATCTGCAGCAGTAACCAGAATCGCACCCTGCCCTGCCAATCAGACGAATGGCTTACATGAAAGACCATGGCATGTATGGATTAGACGAGGTCTGCATGCAAAATGAATGAAAGTGATGGGAGGTTCAGGGAACCTTTGAACTTCTAACACTGTCTGCAGCAGATGACAGTAGCAGAAATGCCAACCAGTCAGCACTGAGTAGCAGTAATGCCAACCAATCAGCACTCAGTAGCAGTTAATACCAGCCAATCGGCATGGAGCAACGGTAATGCTATCCAATCTGCACTGAGTAGCAGTAATAGTAACCAATCTTCAATCAGTAAAAGTAGCGCTAACCAATCAGCACTCAGTAGCAGTAATGCCAACCAATCCGCACTGAGTAGCAGTAATGCCAACCAATCAGCACTCAGCAGCCGTTAATACCAGCCAATCGGCATGGAGCAACAGTAATGCTATCCAATCTGCACTGAGTATCAGTAATAGAAACCAATCTTCAATTGCAACAGTAGCGCTAACCAATCAGCACTCAGTAGCAGTAATGCCAACCAATCCGCACTCAGTAGCAGTAATGCCAACCAATCCGCACTGAGTAGCAGTAATGCTAACCAACTGGTAGTCAGTAGCAGCAGTGCAAACAAACCTGCACTCAGTAGCAGTCATGGCAATCAGTCAGCACTTAGTAGCAGTTAACACCAACCAATCAGCACTGAATAGCAATAATGTTAACCAATCAGCACTCGGTAACAGTTATGCTATCCAATCAGCACTCAGTAGCAGTAATCCAGTTGATACTTAGTAGCAGTTAACACCCACCAATCAGAACTGAAGAGCAGCAAAGCTAATCAATCAGTACTCAGTAACAACAATACTCATTAGCAACTGTGCTAACCAACCAGCACTCGGTAGCAGTTATGCTAGCCAGTCAGCACTCAGTAGCAGTAATCCAGTTGATACTTAGTAGCAGTTAACACCCACCAATCAGAACTGAATAGCAGTAAAGCTACTCAATCAGTACTCAGTAACAACAATACTCATTAGCAACTGTGCTAACCAACCAGCACTTGGTAGCAGTAATGCAAACTAATCAGCACTCAGTAGCCGTAATGCTAACCAATCAGTACTCATTAGCAGTTTACACCAACCAATCAGTGTTCAGTAGCAATAATGCCAAGCAATGACTACACACTAGCAGTTTATACCAACCATTCAGTACTCAGTAGCCGTAATGCTAACCAGTTAGTAGGCTATGCTCTTTAAGCAGCACCCGGCTGCTGTACTGTACACACAACCTGCTACGTTTAACATGTGGCCCTTTGTAATGAATTGTGCTGCTAATGGTGAGCACTGAGGTGTAAATACACTACACAATTATCCTAGCTTGGGTCAGGCATTGGTGACCTTCATACTGATGCCTAATGAAAATGTAAGATCCTAAAGACGTAGAGAGTTACTATGGAGAGGTTTCATTTTATTAGGCTACATGATACATCCAGATATCGAGACCTGTAACATGTTGGTTTACACATTGGATTAGCTTTTATACTATGATAGGATAGTCATAGTTTCCACCATGTATAATTTGGTGCACTGAGGCCTTTGCAAAGAGAAACCCCCCAAACCAAAACCAACCTTTTAGCTCGCTAGTTCCAAGAGTACATGAAAATGGCACCTTTGTATATGAATGCATCACTCTAGTCATTTCTGTGTCACGCCATCTGAACTGTCAATGGCACATTTTACACCACACCCACGTAAAATGCATCTCGGCTCATGTTCCCACTCACATATAGACTAATGCATCTGGTCTGCCATCATTTTCAAATTCTGTCTCTTCATCAAACTAGATTTGGCAAGACGTTCCACACAATTCATTATTCCTTTAGGCTTCAAGATGGCTCTGTAATATCATCACTCTATCCAAAGTGAAACAAAAAGCCTTCACACAGTCTAAACAATCCGTATGCCAAGCCAAGCACAGGCTATTATTAGTAAAACCAACATTTACTTTACACGCCCCCTGTAACCTCACTCTCACTCCATATGCCGGTCAGGTTTAAAGTTTAAAGTTGAAGTTGCTACCCAATAAAGGCTCAGAGAAACAAGAGGAACTGACACTGTACTGCTGTTAGGACTATAGCACTAATAGCATTAGCGCTAGTGTGATAGCCCTGCTTTTGTGCTAGAGAGGGCCATGTTATTACAAATTCATTCACAGATGTTCATGTTCATGACCTATTAAAGCGAAATCTGGCTTCCTCATAGACACAACATAGCTTAAACAATTGTTTGGTGTCTGCTTCTTCAGTTATGCACTGGAGCTGTAAGGCTAATGCAGCTAATGTGTATTGGATTAGCATCAGTTAGCATCATGCTTACTTTGATATGTACAAATATCATATTAGCTACACACCTTTATTGATAATACAGAGTAATGCAGGGTCAGACATCACATGATATAGATTGAGGTAGGCATCATGATGCTATAGTTAGCTTCATGCTAATTCTAATAATAAAAGCTTGCATAACGTGTTAGCTGCATTACATAGCCACATAGCTAATGGTTCTACAAGACTGTCAGTGTTCTAGATAACACTCATATTGACCATGTGGGAGAGCAGGGTTTAAGCCCCAGCTCAGGCAGGACCTAGTATTGTTTTATAACATTTTAAAATATACCAGTACATTGACGTTCATGTAAATAAGCTAGCCTTGGATGTTTAAATGGGCTTCAGCAGATGGCACTGCACCTCTGCAGGGAATGTCTTGTTCCGTGTGTGGTAAATGGCACCAAAGCAGATGTTAATGATTGGCTAAAGGGAGTGACTGCATTTGGGCGTGGCCAAAGACCATAGTGTGAAGGAAGTAGCTGAATCTGCAGGTGTATGGAAGCGTACAGTCATATGGGTCTACCAGCAGTGGCTAAAATCGCAGTCTATAGGTCTCTTTAGTATTGTGCCAGGGAAGGCATCCACCAAATCTAACCAAACTGCGCAGTTCTTTGACGGATGAGTATCTGAACATTAATGTGGCCTACATCCAGAAACTTGTCCAGTCCATGACAAATCCAATCATAGCTGTTATTGGTGATCGTGGATGTAAGACACACTATTAGGTAAGGTTCAGGTTCACAGGTGATTCATTTTATGTTAGCTTATGTGTCAATATATTAGCATATTCTAATTACAATTATATATATATATATGTATGTATGTATAGCCTCACAGCTCTGGTGCATATCTAGAGAAGTACATGTCAGACACCAATCATGTCTAGGCTACTTCAGTACCTGGGATGGCCAGTAGGGGCACATTGAAGGGTCCAGTAAGACAGTACTCACTTTGAGGGAATCGAAGCAGGCGATGACCCTCCCGTTCTCCACTTGACAGCTCTTGGCGGGATGGGCGAATTTACATTCAGAGTCGGGCCGGGAGCAGGTGCCCCGCTGGAACTCGCGGCACACCTCCAGCGTCAGCCATTTGGTGTCCCGGATGGGCGTCACATTCACCGCCATTTCAGGCCGAGTGAGGAAATCCAGGCAATGCGGCGGAGACGGAAAGAGAGTTCGTTTCTTGTTTGTGTTTGTGCGGTGGTGCACGAAGTTCGGTAAGAGAAGGGAGACGGTGGGACTGTGTTATTTGTGGTGGGGTCCGGCAGTAATCTGCCCAGTATCAGAGGCCCATTTTTGGCCTCCTTGTCCGGAGATCTCTCTCTCTCTTCTTTTTCTCTCTGGTCGTCTAGGTCTCTCGCTCACTCACTTTCTCCTCAGCTGAACCGTCCGGCCAGACGGATGGTGAAACTCATTATTGATTACGGATGAGGGGACAAAAAAAGGGGGGAGGGGAGGAGGTGGTGGTGGAGAGAGGCAGTGTAGCAGTTGCCTCTCACCCACACACACGTACACACACACACACACAAACACCCACTCCCACACACACACTCGGAGAGAGAGAGAGAAAGTCTCGTCCCGCCTGAGGAATCTCCTTTATGAGACGGACTCGTGGAGAGGTGCTAGAAGCAGCATGAGGAGCGCTCAGGAGGAGTGGGCGGGGGGCGGCGGGGAGTGAAGGGTGTTGCTATGGCGACCAGGTAGAGTGAGTTGTGTGGCCCAGGCCGTCCTCGTTCGTCTCGGTTGGCACGGAAGCGGCAGGCGGAAGCTGGGAGGGAAAGGGGGGACGGGGCTTTTTCCTTTTTAAGCGGTCCAAGCAGCAGCAGCGGATGTCAAAGGCACATCAGTCAGTACCAACCTGCAGTAGGGTGGGGCAAAAAGAGAGAGAGAGGTAACGTTTAGCTCCCCTAACACACACCTGTGACATCACACAAGGCATCACTGAGATTAATCACATTACAGGTAGGCTAATGTAGTGTTAGGAGTCTTGCCCAAGGACTCTTATTGGTGTAGCACAGCATCACCCAGACCAGGATTCAAACCCCAGTCTCCCACGTGTGGTGGTGGCTATTTGGCAGATAGTGGTGTTATCCGCTGAGCTACACCAACCACATGACACATCTGGCACCAATGAGAGCAACAGCAACGAAAATAGTGGCCTTGTGTGAACGAATGTGCCATTCCAGGCTGTGAAGGGAATGACGACACTATTCCCTTCCCTAGGAATCTAATAATCAGGAGGCACGACCCATGACCATTGTTAAACTAGGCTGAAATCAGCTTCCTGTTTACCAGCTTCTTAATCAGAGGTTCCGTTCCTTAAATGCTACAGCTTGTAAAGGCACTAGGTTCCCACTTTTTTAAGGTGGAACGGAAAAATTTGCATATATAAGCTGGAAAACAGGAAGCACAACTTCAGCTGCCACATCTTTAACAAGATCCCGAACAGCTTTAACTCCGCACATCACTCCAGACAGTTTCTCAAACTCTCGGACAGTATGGAGCTGCCTCGTTCAGCGTTTAACACTGAAGAGACAGAAGAGAGGAGCAGCTCCACCTTTATCAGCATCACAACTCCAACAGCAGCCTGTAAGTAGCAGCCATGCTGTGTGACTGTATCCGTGTTTGTTGGTTGAAGCAGATCATCTTAAACCGAGAGGTGCAGAGTGAAGATCATCTTCGAAGTGTTGATGTCGAGACGGAAAGCCAGTAGCTAGTACAGGTAACGTTAGCTAATAGCATAGCTGACTAGCTTAGCTAACTAATAGTAGGAGGGTGGAGCTTATTAGTTACACAGAGGCTCATTTAATTTAGTCTATTTTCTCATGTTGCTTCTGTGTGATCATTGCAGCGTCTTGCTGTACACCAGCCTATCAGAGCAAAGCTCATTAAAATATTCATGAGTTCAAACATGGGAAAACAGTCTTCCCTGGCACAATTCCGAGGAGAGTTTCCTGTAGACTGGGATTTTAGCCACTGCTGGTAGACCCATATGACTGTACGCTTCCATACACCTGCAGATTCAGCTACTTCCTTCACACTATGGTCTTTGGCCACGCCCACATGCAGTCACTCCCTTTCAGCCAGTCATTACCATCTGCTGTGGAGACATTTTCCACACATGGAATGAGACATTCCCTGCACTGTACCACCTCTTCTCAATCTATGAATCCCGTCACTTACACCCCGCAGGTACCTATAACCCCATCGTGCTCCGTGCAGCGCCATCTGCAGGAGCCCGAAGTTACTACCACCATAAACACACAAGGTGAGTGTGCCTTATGAGTTCCATTACCCCAGGAATGACGATGCTCTTTCAGTGTTAGTCTTTGCTGCTCCTGACATGCAGCTTAGCCCCCCGTTTTCCGCTAGTTTTCAGGATTTGCATAAAAATATACACGACCAAACAGAAACAAACACATTCACTACCAAAATCAACGGCCTTGGCTCCAAAACAGAAAAATCAAAACAAGCAGCGTATCTCTTACAGTGAGGCACAGGGAGGCCGGGCACGGCGAATTTATTTAAAAGCAAGAGAGAGAGAGAGAGAGAGAGAGAAAAGAGAGAGGGAGCAACAGAGACAGGCCAGCGAGCAGACAGCCAATGGGAGAGGGCTGAGCGGTAGCGCCATTCTGGGCCACCAGCCAGAGGCGAAAAAGCATGGCCTCCAACGGGTCACAGTGCCCGGCCAGAGGAGAGAGAGAAAGAGAGAGAGAGAGAGAGAGAGAGAGAGAGAGAGAGATTGAGAGTATAATACAGAAGAAAGCATGCTCCAATTAGATCGTGAGCAGGAGCGAAAACGAGGCTAGGTAAAAATACTTCATTGTTTTAACAGACAGGACAAATATGTTGTAGCCTGGCAGCTCAGCTGGCATATTCCCCTCTGTGGTGACCCCCTTAACCATGCCCCCCGTCCGCCCCCACCAACCCCTATTTCAGGCCTGCCGAGAAAGCCCTGGCCCCACCAAAGTGTGTGTGTGTGGTGGGGGGTGAGGTGGGGGGGTGCTTATGCCCCAACTTCCACAATGCACAGAGCAATTCCATTACTAGCGCATTAAATATGAAGCAGGCAATTTGGCTCCTCATTTTCCTCCACTGCCTTCTCTTTTTCCCTTCGCCGCTTTATTTCCTCTGGCCCTCTTTTAATGCGCTGCGCACTCAAGACCCTCAGCAGGCGTGTCGTGCAGGAAAGGGCATGGGGTGAATCAAGGACAAGTCACGGCTGGCGTTTAACTATATGCCTGTTTATGCCTGGACAGGACGCACTCACCGGCCGCTTACTACAGAAACACCTCCCCTCTGCCTTCACCTACTGGCCACTTTATTGGAAACACCTGCTGTTGTACTTTCACTAACTGGCCACTTTATTAGAAACACAGACCTTCTACTTCTACTAACTGGCCACTTTATTAGAAACACCTACTTTCTACTTCCACTCACTGGCCACTTTATTAGAAACACCTACCTTCTACTTCTACTAACTGGCCACTTTATTAGAAACACCGACCTTCTACTTCCACTTACTGGCCACTTTATTAGAAACACCGACCTTCTACTTCCACTCACTGGCCACTTTATTAGAAACACCGACCTTCTACTTCTACTCACTGGCCACTTTATTAGAAACACCGACCTTCTACTTCCACTCACTGGCCACTTTATTAGAAACACCTACCTTCTACTTCCACTTACTGGCCACTTTATTAGAAACACCGACCTTCTACTTTTACTAACTGGCCACTTTATTAGAAACACCTACCTTCTACTTCCACTAACTGGCCACTTTATTAGAAACACCTACCTTCCACTTCTACTAAGTGGCCACTTTATTAGAAACACCTACCTTCTACTTCCACTTACTGGCCACTTTATTAGAAACACCTACCTTCCACTTCTACTAAGTGGCCACTTTATTAGAAACACCTACCTTCTACTTCCACTTACTGGCCACTTTATTAGAAACACCGACCTTCTACTTTTACTAACTGGCCACTTTATTAGAAACACCTACCTTCTACTTCCACTAACTGGCCACTTTATTAGAAACACCTACCTTCCACTTCTACTAAGTGGCCACTTTATTAGAAACACCTACCTTCCACTTCTACTAAGTGGCCACTTTATTAGAAACACCTACCTTCCACTTCTACTAAGTGGCCACTTTATTAGAAACACCCAACTTCTACTTTCCCTCACTGGCCACTTTATCAGAAATGCTTACCTTCTACTCCCACTCTGTGACCACTTTATTAGAAACACCTTCCTACTACTTCCACTAACTGGCCACTTTATTAGAAACACCGACCTTCTACTTCCACTTACTGGTCACTTTATTAGCAACACCTACTTTACCCTTCTTTTCATTCAGTGCCCGCTGTATTAGCGATACCAACTTTACACTTTCATTAACTGGCCACTTTATTAGAAACGCCTAAATACCTTGCACTAGAACACCTAAAAGGAGCATCTGAGATGTGGAGTGAGGTGTCATAGACTGTCGAGTCTAAAAGTGTAACTGGGAATACTTAGATCATATGTAGCAGCAAGTGCAACCAACTTCTAAGACTGAACTGTGATAAAGGCAAAGGGTGGGCGCACTAAATACTGAACCATCTGAGCACATACTTAGTAGCTGTGATTTAAGAAGAGCGGTCTCTGATTTTTGCACAGTACTGTGTACATAACAGGAGGAGATATAGAGAGTACATTGCAGAAGAGTCAGAGACCACCCTAGATAGACAGATAAGTGGAGCGAGAGAGATAAAAAGATTGTGTTGCTGTGTGTAGTAGAGGCTCCTGCTGTTCCTCTCCTCCTCACATGCTGCAGCCTGCACTGTTTCACTCCCACACCTGCATACTGCAGCCCCCCACACAAAGTCATTACACCAACCCCCCACACACAGTCATTACAACAGCCATGTACAGAGATGCCACCCCCCCTCCCCCCCTCTTCCCGGACAGGCAGTGGCCCGCTAACAAACACGCTGGGAGGCACTGCAACACCCATCCAACACACATGCCCTATTCACCTACTCACACGGCCACACAAACACACATGCACGCACACGCCTTCACTCTCCAACTGCCAGCTGAAAGCAGCGTGAGAATCCAGAACCCAGTTAAATTAGGGCAAACGTCCAGCTTTAGGATGCCACAAACTCACCCACATAAAACCAGAGCTCCACAGCCGCGCTAGGTAAAGATAAGTATACTTGCCTACAGCCTGTCAAAAAACATTCCCAGTAAATAACATGGACACCAACATTTTATCCACTGCCTGAGATTAAACTGCACATTCAATTTCTCAGAAATACAGCTACTTCCTTCACACTATGACCTTTGGCATGCCCGGATGCAGTTACTCTGTTTAGCCAATCATCAAATACAGCTCTGGAATGTTTGGTGTGACCAGGAATAGTAAACTTTTTGGTTTCATTTTTTCTTGTTCGCTCCTCTTATGTCACCATGACGCAAGTCCACTAGCAACATTCATGTGGGATACCATAGTACTATACCAACCAGCCACCTAATAAGTACCTGGAATATCCTAGCAACCACTAAAGATACCATAGCAACCACTTTGCACCTCTGTTGCCACAACAACCATCTAGCAACACCATAGCAACCAACAGAGATACAAAAGGAACCACCTAAAAAAACATAGGAACTATCAGAGACACCCTAACACCTAGCAACACAGCAGCCACCAGATATGCATCAAGAATTTCCTAGCAAGTACCTGGCAACAGCCTAGTGACAACCAATGCAACCACCTAGTAACACCACAGGAACTATCAGAGATACCATAGCACGTAGCAACACTGCAGCCACCAGACAAGCAACTAGCAAACGCCTGGCAACATCCTAGTGAAAACCTGTAACAGCATAGCAACCAACAGGGAGGCTATAGCCTGGGATACCAGAGCACCGTTTTGCAACACCGTAGCAGTCACCTAACAACCACCTGGAATATGCTCGCAACCACCTAGCAACATCCTAACAACCAACAGAGGTACCAGAGCTGCCACCTTGCAACACCCTAGCAACTACCTGGGATACCACAGCAACCACCTATAAATCCCATAGTATCCAATAGGGCTTACCACCACCTACTCAACACAGTAGTAGCCATAGCTACATCCTACCAACCTCGTTGTATACACCAGCGATACCAAAGCAGCAACGTTACACAGACCTCAGTTAAAACCTACTGGGAATCGTTTCGGTAACCCTCTAGTCAATGATAATCACAGCATGGGCCCGTATTAATGAATACTCATGTCGTGGTACAAGACGCGGTAGCGCGTAACTCAACACCACAACAGGTGTAGCCGTAGGTGTGATATTTTCCTGTCAATCAGAGCGTGCAGCTTTCCACCCCATTACACACTGCACTAACACTGCCATTCTCCTGCTTTGGGTCAACAGAGCGCTGAGTTTGAGGAGGTAATGGGTTCAGTCGCAGCTATGATAACATGACTGGTGCAGTCAATTATGATACGAGGCATTCATTTAAATGGTTGTCCAAATACTGTACGCTGTTGTAGCCCAGCTGCGAATCTGGAGATTATACAGGCAGGTTTCAGCTCAGCAGCTGTCCTGACGGAGCCTTCTGAGAAACTGTATTTTAGATTCATTGGTCTTTACAAGGTGATTAATCAGAGACGGTAAGATATTAATTACAACTACTCTCAATACCGCACTTACAGGGGTTGGACAGTGGAACTGAAACACCTGGTTTTAGACCACAGTCATTTATTAGTATGGTGTAGGGCCTCCTTTTGCGGCCAATACAGCGTCAGTTCGTCTTGGGAATGACATATACTGCGTCCTGCACAGTGGTCAGAGGGATTTTAAGCCACTCTTCTTGCAGGATAGTGGCCAGGTCACTACGTGATGCTGGTGGAGGTTCGTCCTTCTTGGTGGTATGCTGACATTACCCTGGATACCGTGGCTCTTGATACATCAGAAAGACTTGCTGTCTTGGTCACAGATGCGCCAGCAAGACGTGCACCAACAATCTGTCCTCTTTTGAACTCTGGTATGTCCCATAATGTTGTGTGCATTGCAGGATTTTGAGCAGAACTGTGCTCTTACCTGCTAACTGAACCTTCACACTCTGCTCTTACTGGTGCAATGTGCAATTAATGAAGATTGGCCACCAGGCTGGTCCAATTTAGCCATGAGACCTCCCACACTAAAATGACAGGTGTTTCAGTTTCATTGTCCAACCCCTGTACCTATTAAATACACTCTTCTTTAAAACATAGTTGCACAAATAATTGCACTCACAAAAAAGTCAACCACTAGGTTTGACATCGAGAGACAAGAGAATGATTCCAGTTTCACACTCGCCGGCACACGTGATGCAAGGATGGGCTTTATTGCTGTACCTGTCTGACCCATCAGCCACAACTGCAGACCTTCAATGAGGAGTGATGCCCTCTATGAGAGATCCTGTTAGTGCCAGCACCACTGGCAGATGTCTGCATGTCGCCGGACTTCATGCACATAGACCTGGATGATGACTGTCCTTAACACTACATCACCATCACCAAAGACTGGAATGGTGTCATGCCAGACTGTCATGGAGTGACCTAGAATGCCAGCTGGTCATCTTCAGTGACGAGTCCCACTTTTGTCTTGGTGGAGATGACCAAAGCATCCGTGTGTGGAGGCACCGTCAGAAGGCCTGGTGTCACTCCACCTCCACCCCTACCGCACCATCTGCAGGAACTGTGTGAGAATATTCAAGCTGCATGGGATGGATTTTCACAGGACACCATTAGGAACCTCCATATCGAAACATCTGCCATATTGCATTGGCCAATATGGCAGCTCAACGCCATACTGAGAGACACTACTTCTGTATGTGTAGCTCAATAAATATTCTCCATATCAGTCTAAATATATCATCAGTTATTGTTCCTGGTAACTATTTTCGTCCTTCCCAACAGCACTGCAATCCCACACTTCCTTCTGGGTACAGCTACTCTTTGAGTTAACCCAAACCCAGAGCATGGTGTAGGTTTACTGGTGGCTCTGGACAGTAAATACAATAGCTATATTTGCATTGTGAACATCTATCTTAACTATCCTAACTATCTTCAAAATGAACCCTTTCCCACCAAAGCTTTGGTTGACGGGATAACGCCGAGTGTTGCTTAGAATTCCGAACCAATGTCTCGTAATGCCTTCAGAATGCAAAGCAGGGGAGCCGAGACTACTTAGCTGGATGAGGAACGGAAAGTTAAAAAAACGTCGCACCAACAAAATATCAGAACAAATGAATCTTCAATAAGTGTCTGAATGTGAATAAATTATGAATAAGATCATTTCATATAGCCGAAGGCTTGGAGATACTATTAGCCCCCTCCTTCTGCATGGAAAATTAATAATGCCGTCTGAGGAAACAGGCAGCACACAAGCGTATACATATACTCTGCAGCACTTTATACCAAAAGAGTGGGAGCTCTCAGGACCTTTGAGGCCCCTAGAGAAGGCCTAATGATTTCTATGAAATGAAGAAGGCCCTCTTATCCAGAGTGACCTACAGCAATTCAAGCAGTCTTGCCCAAGGACTCTAGCATGGGGTATATGCCCGGATGGGGCCTTCAAAGCCCAGTCTGTATCAAGAAGAACAGTGATGTTACCCACTACACCAGTGGTTTGTTCCAACTTGTATCCAACAAGCCTCCGCCCTTACTTTACTTAGAAGTGACTCTCTATAGGTAGGGGGTGGAGGTAGAGCGACACCAGGCCTACTGGCCGTGTAACAACAGACCGTTTAGCTTGGTGCTGACCACGATGCCTCCACACACGGATTCGTTGGTCGTCTCCACCAAGACTCATTACTGAAGATGACCCACTGCCATTCTGGGTCACTCCATGACAGTCTGGCACGACACCATTGCCGTCTTTGGCGACGCTAACATGGTGTTAAGGACAGTTGTAGTAACAGTCTGCGCACATGTAGTCCTGCGTTGTGCAGTCATCTGCCAGTGACTTATGGAGGCATCACTGTTTGCTGAATGTCAGCAATCATGGCTGTTGGGTCAGTCAGGTACAGTAATACGGCACGTCCATGCTTATGTCACATGTGCAGTCAATGTCAAATGTCAAACCTACACACCAAGTTTCATTACGGCTGGTTGATTCCTTCTAAGTGCATCTACTTTTTTGATGATGAGTGTGTACACACAAATACATATCCATCTCCACCATGACAACAGCGGAATTCGTCACTGAAGATGACCCACCAATGTCGATATCGCCAAAGACTGCAATGGTGGTATTGTGCCGGACTGTCATGGCGTGACTCAGAATGGCAGCAGGTCATCTTCAGTGACGGGACCCCCTTTGGTCTTGGTGGAGACCAACGGATCCATATATGGAGGCACCGTTGGTCAATGCCAAGATGACGAGGCCTGGTGTCACTCCACCTCCACCCCTACCTATTGAGAAACACTACTTCTGTAGGTTATACCAGCAAGTGAAACACCTGAACACCAACAGCTCTTCACTTGCTGGTAAAAAACATGCAAACATACAAAAAATAATAAAAAACCTCCATAAACGGATCAAACTTCCACATTTTCATCTGCGGTCACGACAAACAAAGGCCCCATTTAAATTCATACTGTGGTTTTGTACAATTGCACCAAAGCTAATGACGCTAAGAAGTAGAGAAAGTTAATGGATCCATTTAGCATGCTATTACGGAACCCGAATGTTCAAAACATGACATATCAGCCACAATTAGGGGAGAGTGAAAATAATTTTCGGTGGAATCAATTTCTTTTTAAAACGCTCTCTAATATTGATTAGTATTCATTATGTTTAATAGGTCTTGTTGTCTGCATTGCGAAGCAGAAGTACTGGTCTTTTGATTCTCCGCTTTGCACAAAATAGCTCTCATGACATGCTAGACAGCTTGAGTGTCTCCCACACACACACATAACACTGTGTGTTTACTTCAGGGTGTTTTGAACAGCAGTCATGGGACACGTAAGACCACACCAGAGCACACCACACACACACACACACAGTCTGCAGGCCTCTGGTTTCACTCGTTTAATGGCCTCCATCTGATAATGTGCAAATCACATGGGCGGTTCCGACGGCCTCTGAGTTGGGCAACGAGAACTCTTCAGGAAAATGAAGAACAACTGTCCGTTTAACCCTGTAATCAAGCGGATCATGTGATACCCAAACTGCCAGCAGATTCCCATCTTACTTCAAACTAAGGTAATCATTATTATTGATACCCATAAACCAGGACAATATCAGCTGGCGGTGTTTGTGCAGTCCAGAGCCCAACACATGGAAGATGTTCTTGCTACTTTGGATACAGATACTGATTTTAAAGGAGCGCAGTGTGCGAGGATCCCTTTATGTGGGATCCATTAGCACAAATTTAATATTTTACACTTGTGTAAATGTGTAGTTGCTCAAATTGTAGCTGCACCCAGACGGCATCAACTGACCGGAATGAAACTTGGTAAGGGGCAAGTTTGACTTTATGAGACATGCCAACTTCACACTAGCCACAAGGATGGGCCTTATCCCTGTACCTGTCATAATAAGGCCCGGTGTTGCTCCACCTCCACCCTTACCGACACATCTGCAGGAACTGTGTGAGCATAGTTCAGCTGCATTGGCTGGTTATCACAGGACACCATGGTCCGGTGCAGCATTAAGCTATGACAATGGTAAGTAACCATGAGTCGTACACTGTATGCTAATCAGGTAATGTTTACGTTTACAGTGTTGTTTATTGTTTGCCAGTTATAAACAAGCTAATGTGGATTTTTCATAACCCACTCGAGGTTAGCTAGATGCATAGCTGGCTATTTATCATAACAAAAGCTTTTTGTCACCTTGGTTTTTGCTGAGGTAGCCCATATCCTTCTCTGGGGTATTGTTAGCGTGTTCTAGCATGTTAGCATGCTAGCCAGCACTAGTCAGAATCACAGTCTGGCTGTTTCTCTGATGCTCACTGCCTGGATAACCCAGCTGCACTCGCACCAGAAGTACTCAAATGTTGAAATGACTTCCCTACTAGTAGCTGTGGCTAATTAGCTATGGTTAGCTAACTTTAGCTGAATGCTGTTCAGCAGAAAATTAGCCCTCTCAGCATCTTTCAAATGCATAACCAATATTTACTCATGTTTTAGGACGCCAAGGATTTGAAGGTCGTTTACAACCTAACACAGTGTCTGTTGATCCAGTTCATTTGCTTGCTTCCATGACTGCAGCGCTCCATGCTCGCCTGCCAATGTGTTTCATATCTGGCAACCCAGGGTTATCAAGACTTTCCACTCTGGAATGGACATTTTGAGGAACAATCCCAGCCATCCCTGACGTCACATCATAGTCATATCAAGACTTGGTACATGAAATATACATTACTCTCTCACTTATCTTCTAAACCGCAAAATTTCTCTGGGTTTGCTGGAGTATATCCCAGCATTCCATGGGTGGAAGGCAGGAAATCCCCTGGACAGGCTACCAATCCATTGTATGATGGATATAACATCGGCCAATTTGAACTGCCAACTGATATATTGGTCCGACCCTAAAATCAGAACTGCTGTGGCACTGCTATGGGTTACTCCTCTTTTCTGGGCCCATGTCTTTGGGCCTGGGGGCTGTAAAAGGACCCCTATTAGGGAGAGCGTTCTGATTCTATGGTGGGTTTTTTAGATCATGTCGAAGCTCTGGTCTCAGTTCATTTCTCCCCGTGCCAGACCACATGCGCTCCAGCCACACTCTGATGTCAGCGTTTTCCCAGAATTCCAGGCTGCGTGTGAGTAAACAGGCCGAAGTGTGGCGGCCGTGGAAACACGAGTCCTTCCACCCCCTCCTCTCTCTCTCTGTCTGTCTCTCTCCATCTCTTTTACTCTCTCTTTCTAATTCTCTCTCTCTTTCTCTCTCTCTCTGTCTTTCTCCCTCTCCATCTTTTTTACTCTATCTCTTTCTAATTCTCTTTCTTGCTCTCTCTCACCTCTCTCTCTCCATCTCTCTGTCTTTCTCCCTCTCCATGTCCTTTACTCTTTCTCTCTCTCTCTCTCTCTCTCTCTCTCTCTCTCACAGGCTAATAAGAGCACCACATGGAAATGTATTTATGTAGCACTGTGGCCTCCGCCTGCCTCGATACACCATCTGTAAACAGTGGCACCACACCAAAAGAAAGTGAGGGTGAGAGATATCGCTGGAAGCAAAAGTGAGAGAGAGAGAGAGAGATTGAGAGAGAGAGAGAGAGAGAGAGAGAGACAGCAGGAGGAAAGAAGCTAGACAAAGACAAAAACAAAGAGCATGCAAGAGAGAGGGATTTGTAGGATGAGACCTGGAGAGAGCGACAAGAAGGTGAAAAAGGGAAGACAAAAAAAGGGAGAGGAAGGCGAGGGAGGAGAGCGCTTCACTCCAGTCTGCCATCTTTTCACCTTGAATGACTTCCAGTGGAAGCAGAAGCCAAGCTGCTGTTCCAGCCACAAGGCCTGACCTTTGGAAAGCAAACAAACCCAATCGTAGATGATCAAAGAAGAGGACACGGTCCGGTCCAAATTTAAATCGAAAGCTCCCCCTTAAACTGGCTGCGCGTTCCTTCTGCCTCTCCTGGAAGGGAGCTGCTACCCCTTTACGCCCCTCCGGTTTTCCTCATGCTGAGGAGAACATGCTGCGGAGCAACACTAGGAAAAGAGTTCACCTTCTGCTTCCGTACGACAGATCAAAGATCTCAGATCACGGGTGTCCAGTCTTATCTGCAAAAGCCCGAGTGGCTGCAGGTGTTCAGTCAGTTGATTTGGTCAGTCATTCGGCCGTTATTGATCACGTGTCCTCTGTTTGTTGGAATGAAACTCTGGAATGAAGCCTGTCTTGAATCAGTCCTGGGCCTGGAGTACTCCAGTTCTTTGGTGTTGACGTGGCCTTGATATGCCCAGTCGTTCTAAGGCCAATATACTGTTACCATTGTGAAATTAGACACCCGGGTTTCATAGGTCTGAATATGGACATAGCTAAAGGTTGGTGACGTTACATACACTAGCAACTTACAGGTAAGATTAGCCTGCATGCCATCTCATCTACCGGCAAAACTTCAGTTGGTTCCAGCTGTTGTCTATTATTCCTTTTCATGAGAGACATTGAGTGTTATGTTAACCAGGATGGAGAATGGGCTCGTGTTAACCGAACAGACATGTGGGGTCATGGAGTTTTCCTCAGCGAATACATTTGTTTTCTGCTGTATTCTTTGACGAAATTGAAAATAAAGCCAAGCAGGACCAGAACCACGACTGACCGTCGAGTTTCTTGATGAAGTAGGCCACATTACAATGTGCGGATGTCATTTTTCTATCACTAGCTAGCTCTAACATTGAAGCAGTAAACGAACTGTAGCAGTGAAGCAGTGAGCTAACAGTAGCAGTGAAGCAGTGAGCTAACTGTCACAGTGGAGCAGTGAACTAACTATAGCAGTGAAGCAGTGAACTAACTGTAGCAGTGAAGCAGTGAGCTAACAGTAGCAGTGAAACAGTGAACTAACTGTAGCATTGAAGCAGTGAACTTACTGTAGCAGTGAAGCAGTGAGCTAACTGTCGCAGTGAAGCAGTGAACTGCACTAACTGTAGCAGTGGAGCAGTGAGCTAACTGTCACAGTGGAGCAGTGAACTAACTCTCGCAGTAAAGCAGTGAGCTAACTGTAGCAGTAAAGCAGTAAGCTACCTCACAGTAAAGCAGTGAGCTAACTGTAGCAGTAAAGCAGTGAACTAACTGTCGCAGTAAAGCAGTGAGCTAACTGTAGCAGCGAAGCAGTGAACTAACGGTCACAGTGGAGCAGTGAACTAACTAGCAATGAAGCAGTGAACTAACTGTAGCAGTGAAGCAGTGAGCTAACTGTCACAGTGGAGCAGTGAACTAACTAGCAATGAAGCAGTGAACTAACTATAGCAGTAAAGCAGTGAGCTACCTCGCAGTAAAGCAGTGAACTAACTGTCGCAGTAAAGCAGTGAACTAACTGTCGCAGTAAAGGAGTGAACTAACTGTCTCAGTGGAGCAGTGAACTAACTGTAGCAATGAAGCAGTGAACTAACTGTAGCAGTGAAGCAGTGAGCTAACTGTCACAGTGGAGCAGTGAACTAACTGTAGCAGTGAAGCAGTGAGCTAACTGTCGCAGTGGAGCAATGAACTAACTGTAGCAGTGGAGCAGTGAACTAACTGTAGCAGTGAAGCAGTGAGCTAACAGTGGCAGTAAAGCAGAAACTAACTGTAGAAGTAAAGGAGTAAACTAACTGTCGCAGTGAAGCAGTGAACTAACTGTCGCAGTAAAGCAGTGAACTAACTGTTGCAGTAAAGCAGTGAACTAACTGTTGCAGTAAAGCAGTGAACTTACTGTAGCAGTAAAGCAGTGAACTAACTGTTGCAGTAAAGCAGTGAGCTAACTGTAGCAGCGAAGCAGTGAACTAACTGTCTCAGTGGAGCAGTGAACTAACAGTCACAGTGGAGCAGTGAACTAACTGTAGCAATGAAGCAGTGAACTAACTGTAGCAGTGAAGTAGTGAACTAACTGTCGCAGTGAAGCAGTGAACTAACTGTCGCAGTAAAGGAGTGAACTAACTGTCGCAGTGAAGCAGTGAACTAACTGTAGCAGTGAAGCAGTGAACTAACTGTAGCAGTAAAGGAGTGAACTAACTGTCGCAGTGAAGCAGTGAACTAACTGTAGCAGTGAAGTAGTGAACTAACTGTTGCAGTGAAGCAGTTAACTTAAAAATATTGTACCTTCCAAATACCAGCTCATTTGGCCATGTGGGGGCATGGCCATGCGCAGTGGCCACCATGGAGCACCACCGGTAGCACAGCAGCCGTGTAAAGAATGACTGAAACATGTACATAGTCTGTAAATGTGTAGAGAGGCTGCTCTTGCTAGTCTGTCTCTGGACAGACTCTGTCTGTAGAAGGGTATTAGTGCAGTCTTGGTGCTTAGCACCAGGGATAGTTGATGATTTGTTCGACTGTTGATGACCTGCTGATGATGTAGGGCTGGGTGGCAGTCTCCATTACTGTCGTGTTCACTAAAAGAGCTTTTGGCTAAAGGATAATGTGTGTGCTTACTCTACACTAATGCCACAGTGCAATGCAGTCTTTCTCAACCCTGGTTCTGGTGGCCCACTGTGCTCCACTTATGTAATGAAAGTAATGAAAGGGAATGTCTGTCAGTCACCTCGTTCTCAAGTGTACCCCTGCCCTCTCGTGATTTAGTAGAACATTTTAAAAAGCTTATTTTTGGGGGGCAAAATAGATTTAACTGGTGATAGTAGTGGTTGTAGCTGCCGTGGTGATGGAAGTTGATTGTGGGGTATTCAGCTTGGTTTTTGCTGATCAGTATTATGAAGCCCACTTTCCACACAGGACTCCACCAAGCTACTCAACCACTCATATCGGACCAGTGTTCTGGTAGTTTGGCCGGAGCCAGGCTTGGAAGGCAGAGCATTACAAGGCTAAGTGTTTCCACCTGCCTGACTGTACCAGAGAGTGCAACGAGGTCAAAGGTCATAGAGGAGAAAGCACATATTCTCTGAGCCTCAGATTACAAAGCATTGCTTACTGCTGTCCTGGTAGGAGAAACTAAGAGGGGAAGAGTAGCAGGGGCATCCAGCACATTTACGTATCTTAAAGGCCCCCAAGAGACGTGCAGTACTTGTACAGTTTGTTTTCAAACTAGTTTCCTCAAATTTGACCCCAAAAGGACTCATAAAGGGATGCACTTGGTTGTAGCGATTTGATTGGACCAAATAAGCTTCACCTGATTGTATTCATTAGGCTCTTTCCTTAATGAACCTCCACATGATGTGAGTTCAATGACACAGAACGTTACAGCAACTGTCCTTAACACTACGTCAACATCTCCAAAGACTGTTATGGTGTCTTGGTGGACATGACCAATGACCGGGTGTGGAGGTACTGTAGTCAGTGCCAAGATGAATGCTTTGTTGTCACACGTCCAGAAGGCCTGGTGTCACTCCACCTCCACCCCTACCGCACCCTCTGCAGGAACTGTGTGGGAATATTGAAGCTGGATGGGATGGATTATCACAGGACACTATTAGGAACCTCTACAGCTCCATGCTGAGATGTCCGGCATGTTGCATTAGCCATACTGAGAGACACTACTTCTGTATGTGTAGCTCAATAAATATTGACCAGTCTAAATGTATGATCAGTTATTGTTCCTGGTTCCTATCTATCTATCTATCTATCTATCTATCTATCTATCTATCTATCTATCTATCTATCTATCTATCTATCTATCTATCTATCTATCTATCTATCTAGTATCAAGGGATCCATTCAAGAAAAGACGAATTTCGAATGACAGGGCGATCCAACGTTCAGACGTTGATACTACTCACATTGACTACTCACTAAAGGCACAACCTAGAGGTTCCCACATTATGCACGGCTGCCTTGTACGATTGCACCCCCACCCCGCTCACCCACTGGCCTGTGCTCACGCCATCGCTCCGAGGGTTGTTATAGCCTTAATCTGCTAAAGCTCAGAGCCATAAAATGATTGAATTATTCAAATGACAGGAATGCTCTTCGGTAAGTATTTTTCCTTGACATTGCCCCTGGGGATACAAGCCAGCTTTGACCAATGACCCTCGTCTGCATTTTATCTGAGGCTCTGATCTCATGCTCGGCTGAAGTTGGTTTCCTATTCTCCAGCTCCATGTTCAAGTTTTCCTGTTCCCCCTAAAACGGTGCATTCTGGCATCGCAGACCAAATCGATACCTTCACCGCCATGTTTGTTTGATGGAACAGCTGCATCATTGATGTCGTACTTATGGGTATGGGTAGGGTACTATGGCCAATCGCAGTGTGAACTCAGTGTACTTCTAACCCATGATATTATACTTCCAATAACGCATCATCATTCCAAAATGGCAACTTTACAGGAGACGCCAAAACCTCTCTTAATCCTAATGTAAGTCAATGGAACCAGACCTACAGGGGTTGGACAATGAAACTGAAACACCTGTCATTTTAGTGTGGGAGGTCTCATGGCTAAATTGGAGCAGCCTGGTGGCCAATCTTCATTAATTGCACATTGCACCAGTAAGAGCAGAGTGTGAAGGTTCAGTTAGCAGGTAAGAGCACAGTTCTGCTCAAAATACTGCAATGCACACAACATTATGGGTGACATACCAGAGTTCAAAAGAGGACAAACTGTTGGTGCACGTCTTGCTGGCGCATCTGTGACCAAGACAGCAAGTCTTTGTGATGTATCAAGAGCCACGGTATCCAGGGTAATGTCAGCATACCACCAAGAAGGACGAACCTCCACCAGCATCACGTAGTGACCTGGCCACTATCCTGCAAGAAGAATGGCTTAAACTCCCTCTGACCACTGTGCAGGACGCAGTATATGTCATTCCCAAGACCAACTGACGCTGTATTGGCCGCAAAAGGAGGCCCTACACCATACTAATAAATGATTGTGGTCTAAAACCAGGTGTTTCAGTTTCATTGTCCAACCCCTGTATTTCCAACCAGTTTTCGGCCCTTTCTGTTGGTTGGTTTCCAGTGTAAACGGCATCTCTAAAAGTAAAAAAGTACAAATCGTCCAAACTAGAGATACATGTTTTTCATTGGACAGCTTTGATATACAGTTAATACCCTACATGACTCTACTGGTACTTTGTACTTGGCTAAGTTGACAGAATGTACTTGGCCAATGAAATGTTTTCGATTCCCATAATTAGTGTACATGGTGTGCCCAAAACATTTGGCAATGACTGTGTTAGTTAACAGATTCTCTACAGAGAACACTCTTCAGTACGTTCGACCGCATGGCTATTCGAGCACCATTTAAGCTTGATCCACCTTAAGGGGTGCAGCAGTTGCATTCTGACACTGAGATCCACCTTTTTATTGGGCAGTGTCTTGCTCATATTTTCCACCTTAAAAGGTACAGCATTTCCTATAAAGCTTAAGACAGCATAATGCAACCGTAATGCCATTTAAGGTGGAATTGGAAAGCTGGAATGAGTAGCTGGCAAAAGTTCTTGTTGAATAAAATAATAATATGATAATGTGAGATTTGATAGTCCAAATCATCTCATCTGGGAGGAAGTTGTGGTTCTTCTTTAGAATAGGGCTACCTTTATAAAGCCTTTATGAATGGTTTACTAATGGTTATTATTGAAGAAACACCATAAAATCATTAACAGTGAACACACGTACTTTTATACTGTTAAAGCTCAGATTTTTGATGTTCCGTCTATATAAACCCTGTCGGCTTCAATACGTATTCATATACACCATATGGAGGAGACTTTTTTTATTAATGTGTTATTAACTGCTTATTAATTCTTTGTAAAGTGTTTATGACATACCTAATAACCAATAATCACCTGTTTTTGAACTATTCATAATACTTTTTAAAGGTAGCCTTATTCCAAAGTGGTGCCAAAGTGGTGAAATCTGAATTAGTCTGATTTCAAGTCTGAAATGAATTAAAAACACGATAAACCATTTGAAGCGCTGACTTAATGTGCTGCACTGATGGTTTGAGCATGCTAGTTAGGATCATTGGATCGGTAGAACAAATTGCTAGAGAACTTTAGGGACTTACTATGAATCATACTTATCATATAGCACACCAAGGGCAGTCAAAAGCCATATTCGGATGGGATTAGCTTTACCTGGGGGGTGAAATAATGGAATTTTACTACAGGACGTCTGTAAAATATATGACTGATTGGCATGGGATAAGAAATCTCAGCATGAATGACTGAGATGGGAGTGGTGACTCGATTTGCACACTTCCATCACCTCCAAAAAGTGTGTAATACTTGCCCTTCATAGGTCACAACCAGAAAACATGCCGACAACCCAGGAGAAGGAAACAGGCAGCCGAACCAGGGCTGAAACCTTATGGCTGATTTCAGTTTGTTTGGGCAAACGTCGCTTTCAGGAAGAGCTCAAGTACATGGCATGTGATCATTTTGTCTCAGAATCCATATTTCAAGAAGTTTGCCACAAACTGGTGGTTGGTGTAGCTCAGTGGATAACACCACTACCCTCCAGGGAACCACCACCACCACCACATGTGGGAGACTAGGGTTCGATTCCCGGTCTAGGTAACTATGCTGTACTACACCAATAAGTGTGCTTGGGCAAGACTCTTAACACCACATTGACCTAAGTGTAATATGATTACCCTTGTAAGTCGCTCTGGATAAGAGCATCAGCTAAATACCGTAAATGTAAACTTGAGGTATCAGTGCCATGCAGAACTACAGGGGTTGGACAATGAAACTGAAACACCTGGTTTTAGACCACAATCATTTATTAGTATGGTGTAGGGCCTCCTTTTGCGGCCAGTACAGCGTCAGTTCGTCTTGGCAATGACATATACTGCGTCCTGCACAGTGGTCAGAGGGATTTTAAGCCATTCTTCTTGCAGGATAGTGGCCAGGTCACTACGTGATGCTGGTGGAGGTTCGTCCTTCTTGGTGGTATGCTGACATTACCCTGGATACCGTGGCTCTTGATACATCACAAAGACTTGCTGTCTTGGTCACAGATGCGCCAGCAAGACGTGCACCAACAATTTGTCCTCTTTTGAACTCTGGTATGTCACCCATAATGTTGTGTGCATTGCAGTATTTTGAGCAGAACTGTGCTCTTACCTGCTAACTGAACCTTCACACTCTGCTCTTACTGGTGCAATGTGCAATTAATGAAGATTGGCCACCAGGCTGGTCCAATTTAGCCATGAGACCTCCCACACTAAAATGACAGGTGTTTCAGTTTCATTGTCCAACCCCTGTACAGGCCTCCTTGAGAAACTCCTTTTCCACAGGATATGATGAAATACGTACGCATGTCAATTTGTAGGGGGTTAATAAAACCAAAGTTATTGTTGTGGCTCATTTTACAGATTCTTTACTGACATGGGAGTGCACCGTTGGGGATAATGACTGACATGGCTCTTTCGGTTGGGACTACATTCACAGATTACATTACATTACCCCACATTCCATATACAACTAACCCCATCCAGATTGGACTTTAGCCACATGAATAATCTCAGGTTCTAATTAATCTCACGCAAACCAACGTGTGTACATATTTCCATGGTTTTCCTCAAGTATGGAGGCGCTTAAGAAGCCATGTACATTCATTGTGCATGCCACGGATACCTCAAATAGTTCAAGTCTGTGGAGAACGTCAGGTCCTGAATAAAGTACAGGAATCAAATACAAGCCAAAGGCCTCCTCAGAGGGGTGAGGCTTCTGGTAGTTTTGGGTAAATCATTGTGTAGGGTAGCCTAATGATCATGTAGCTGCTAATTTTCAAAAAGAGAATTTCATTATTAATAGAAGTGGGTCATAAGATTGGTTATCATCCTCTACTTGATGGATGGGCTGGCTTGGTTGGTCGGTGGGCTGGTTCGGTTGGTTGGCGCATGTGGTTTAGGAGGTAACAGTAGTGCGTAAATGGAGTAGCCACTCCTATCTCAGTCATTTATGACGAGATATCATATCACATCTGAGTCTGTATTAATTTTACAGGCGATCTGTGGTAAAAACTTCATCTCCCCACCCACCCTGTAGAACTAATACTGGCTAAATAGGGCAGTAAAAGAAAAGAAACCAGGAAGAGGCCAAATGAATCAGACCAGGTAATGGCAGAAAACCTGGCCTCCCTAGTTTATAAGAGGGCTGGGGGCTGAGTGGGGTGGGCTTAAGAGGGTCTCTGCTAGAGTTTAAACACTGCTCTTCTTAGTCTTCTCTCTTTAGAGCCAACAGAAATCAACCAACATCCACAGTATTTTGACCGGGGGGCCCAAAGTGTCCTCTGTAGTGTCAACAGAAGTCTTAACAGTCTAGGATTACCATTATTCTTGTTTGGCTGTGGGTTTTTTTATGCAATTACATAATTGAAGTATTAATAACATAGTTATGCACATGGAATTACATTCATATAACATTTACAGGCCCAGTGGACATGGCTAGGGGGATAACTCCTAACAGCCTAGTGTTTTATTGTTGTTTGGAGTTGTTGTTTATATAATTAAATAATGATACTATTAATTACATAGTTATACATATGTAATTACATTCATATTACAGGTACAGTATATAGTTATTGGCCTGGATCTGCACTACCAAAAATGTTTTATTCGTTTTGACATCAAGCTTGCCAACATATGGCAAAACAAGACTGAACTGAAAACCTGTCCTTATGAAACGATAATATATGGCAATGTATTGGAAAATATAGTGCAATATATTAAATAATACAATGTCATATATGGGAAACAAGTGCATATATTTTGCATATATTTATATAGTGATAAATATATTACAATATATTGTACAATACATAAGGAATTGCAGCTTTTCATATATTGTATGTATGTTAGTGTAATATATATTTACTTATATATTGTAATATATTTCATTTTATATGTAATAGACATCATATGTATTTCTCCATATGTGTTTGCATATATGATAATATATATAGTTTTATATATGTGAGAATATATACATACTGTATATTGCCACTTGTATGTATGAAAATATTCTCACATATATAAAACCATATGCAAACACATATGGAGAAATACATATGACTATTACATGTAAAATGAAATATATTACAATATATAAGTAAATATATAGTATACTACTATACATACAATATATGAAAAGCGGCAATTCCTTATGTATTATACAATATATTGTAATATATTTATTACTATATATATATATCGTCGCTGTCCAAAGAAAAACATGTATCTCCATTTTTGGTGATTTTTACTTTTATGTCTCATTTGGTCACATGAGCTGCTGTCTACACTGTGTGGAAATTTCATAAACAATGGACCAACAGAAATGTCCCAAAGCTGCTTGGAAAGACGTCTGGTTCCATTGACTTCCATTCAAATTAAATTAGGTTTTTGTCCTCTCCTGTAAAGTTGCGATTTTGGAGATACCTGTTTTTCTTTGGACAGCGACGATATGCAAAATATATGCACTTGTTTCCCATATATGGCATTGTATTATTTAATATATTGCACTATATTTTCCAATACATTGCCATATATTATCGTTTCATAAGGGTGGCATACGTTGTTCATAAGGAAGGTGGGCTCAACAGGGGTACACTACACAATCTCACTGTTAGAGTTTAGACACTCCTCCTTTAAATTACTCCTTCTGTAGGGTCAATAGAATACAATTACATACTTGCAGCATTAACTACATAGTTATACACATGTAGTTACATTCATACAACAGGGTTACAATAAGCCACCTCACTGCTAGTGGTTACTAACACTGCTCCTTTAAGTGTGCTCTCTTTCAAGCCAACAAAAGTCAAACAATCTCTACAGATATCGGACCAGGGGGCCGAACCTGTGTATGGGACCATACATTCATGAAAACGGATGAATGAAATGAAGTTGTTTCTGTGTATATAGTGGAAAACGAGTGCAGCTGTGAGCTTGTACATGAATCATCACAGGAATCCAAATACGACTTAATTAAAAACAACAACCGAAAAAAATGGCTGGTGGGACGAAGCCCTTCAGTTTAGCCTCTGAGGAGCCGCGCGGTGTGGAGGAGAGAGGTGTGTAGGGAGGAGAGGCTGTGAGGCAGAGATGGAGTGCAAGGGAGCGGCTTGGAACAGAGGATGAAATGAAAGAAGAGGGATGAAGGAGAGAAGAGCAAAGAGGAGAGCAGGAGGAGAAAAGCCTGCTGCTTTACAATGGCACACTCTTGGCAGACTGTGCTGTTTGCATTCCAGCTACAGGCTTTATGATCATTCTTCAGTTTCCCTTCTCTCTCTCTCTCTCTCTCTCTCTCTCACTCTCTCCTTTCTCTCACCATCCATCACGGCCAGAGTTGTGAATCACACTGCCTTGGCGATGTCCAAACAAACACCATATCTTTCCATGAGCACCGCGAAAAGCAGCACTAAGGAGAAAGCCCAGCCAGCGGTAATAACCATGTTATAGCGATTACCACTGAGAAATAATAACGCCAGTCTGATCACTGCCATGCCAAACATTCCGTTACAAATCCGAATTTCATATTAACAGTCAATCTCTATCTAGCTGCACCTCACAGCCGCTTCTACAGCCCTCTTTCCTTCAGGATCCCTCCCTTCTCCAACACTGTGCCTGAACTAAAAGCTCCCTCTAGTCACGTCAAGTCCAGAAACTCCATCATGCAGTGTCCGTGGAGTGGTCATTCACAGAATTATGCTGCCTCTGCCAACTCGGGGAGGACATGCTGTCCTTTAATCTGGCTTTATAGGTCTGGTCAAAGCAATTTCTGAAGAAGTACACGGCGCTATGCTTTCCTCAGTGCAGATTTATGGCCGGTGGAAGTCATCAGGGGGTTAACACTTAACAGTCTAGAGTTATTATTGTTATTTTTGTTATGTTGTTTATGTACTTACATAATCATACTATTAATTACATAGTAACACACATGTAATTACATTCATATTACACTTGCAGACCTCTTTAAGTGTCCAGTGTGTTCACGCCTAACAATCTTGCATTATTATTGTGGGTTTTTGCTCTAATTTTTATAAGCTCATTATCATACTAATTATTACATAGTTATGAACATGTAATTACATTCATATTGCATTTACAGGCCCAGTGAAGGTGATCAGGGGGTTAACTCTTGAAAGTCTAGCATTATTTATTATTATTAGCGTTAATATTATGTTATTATACTATTAATTACATAGGTAATTACATTCATATTACATTAACATAGCAGGTGTTGACTCCTAACAGTCTAGTGTTATTGTTTTGCTTTATTATTTGTAGAATTACATAAATATATCGTTAATTACCTATTATATACATGTAATTACATTCGTATTACATTGAATGTAGCAGGGCTTAACTTTGTTTAGATGTTATTTATATAGATACATATCATACCTTTACTTACATACAGGAGTTGGACAATGAAACTCAACTCCACAATCATTTATTAGTATGGTGTAGGGCCTCCTTTTGCGGCCAATACAGCGTCAGTTGGTCTTGGGAATGACATATACTGCGTCCTGCACAGTGGTCAGAGGGAGTTTAAGCCATTCTTCTTGCAGGATAGTGGCCAGGTCACTACGTGATGCTGGTGGAGGTTCGTCCTTCTTGGTGGTATGCTGACATTACCCTGGATACCGTGGCTCTTGATACATCACAAAGACTTGCTGTCTTGGTCACAGATGCGCCAGCAAGACGTGCACCAACAGTTTGTCCTCTTTTGAACTCTGGTATGTCCCCATAATGCTGTGTGCATTGCAGTATTTTGAGCAAAACTGTGCTCTTACCTGCTAACTGAACCTTCACACTCTGCTCTTACTGGTGCAATGTGCAATTAATGAAGATTGGCCACCAGGCTGGTCCAATTTAGCCATGAGACCTCCCACACTAAAATGACAGGTGTTTCAGTTTCATTGTCCAACCCCTGTAGCTACACACATGTAATTACAGTCACAGCCAACAATCTTGCTATCAAAAATATGGGAAAACATGGCTGTATAGACATCCCATTAAAAATATGTCTTCTACTTACAAACACAAATGTGGAATCAACTCAAAATTCCGGATCTGCACTTTCCACACAGGTCGTCTGCTGGTTTTAATGAAATACCAGAAATAATTTCAAATACAGAGCCTCGTCCGGCAATAACCGATACAGGAACCCAAAATGAATGTGATTACGAAGTCTGCAGTGCTCTGATTTGATGGCGAAAGCAGTCGGAGTTCCGAAAGTCCAGACTTTTGATTTATTTCTTTGAGTCTACCTTAAGAACAAAGACTGTGAGTCGCAACAGCAAAAGTACACGAACCCACAAAACTACATCTCGGTTTCATTGGCTGCCCAAGAAATTGCATTACGCAGGCAGCCCTGTCCATGAAAATGGATATTTGTTCTTACATCTCGTCTCCATCTTCTTTCCGCTGCGCTCATCGGAATTTCACAGGCGGTTATGCGGAGAAGGTGGAGGAAGTATGCTGAGATAGCCAGGCTTATGAATTTCAAATCTAATGGCTTTTGTAATGTTTATCACAAAGGTTATGCAGCGTATGGAGGGGCGGCTCCTGCTAACGTCCAGTAATGGAGTTTAGCCGAGTCTTCTAGTGTTTCATGATTGCCTGGTTCGGGAGTATTGGAAGCGCGGACACATCAAAGTTGGGGACTGTCTGAGCTCCGGAACGGCTGGGGTGGGAAATGGAGTAATCTAGAAGTATCCACACGTTCCTGTAGGCGTTCCACTAGATGTTGGAACATGGTTGTGAGGATCTTGTTGCGGTGAAGCTTGAGGACATTAGTGAGGTCAGGTGCTGATGTTGGATGAGCAGTTCTACCAAAGGAATTGGACGGAGCTCCATCACTCCAGAGAACCCAGCTGGTACAGTGCTGTACATAACCAGGTTCTAGTCATTATCTGAGTACACGAATTTAAAAAGATGGCCGTTCAAGGGTTCTTTAGTAAAGGGAATGGTTCTATTCAGAACCAGGAGTTATATACAGAAACAGTTCCTGCTAAAATGGGTCTTTGTATAATGAAATGGTTCTTCAAATTGATGGAGAATGTGTGATATAGCAACTGTAGAACCCATTGGGTGCTACTGTATGTAGAAACATTATTAAAAAGGTTCTATGCAGAACCAAATTCATCACATCGTCAATTATCAGTTATTATGGAGAGTGATGGAACAACATGGTTCATGGTTCTAATCAGTGCCAAAGGGGTTCTACTACTGCTACAAGTTTGACATCATCACAAACCCAATACCCTTTTTGGTTCTATCCAGAACATTTTTGTATGGTTCTGTACCATATTAATCACATTCTTCAATAATCATCATGGGGTTTGATGGAGAATGTGTTCTCTATATGTTCTCTACAGAACCTTATTGAAAATGCTTCAGGGTTCTACTACTATCAATTGAGAATGTATTGTATTTGATCCTATATAGAACCTTTTTAAAAAATTCATAGTTCTGCTTCCACAAGCTTGATATTATGGCAAGCAGAACACATTTCGGATCTACTGCATATAGAACAACTTTTAATGAGGTTCTATAGAGTACCATATTGGTCACATTCTTCGGCAGTCACCATGAGGACGGATGGAGAATGTGTTCATGGTGAAAATGGTTCTTTAGATTAATAAAGTTCTGTGTTCTCTTTAGGGCCTCCATAGAGCCTTTTAGAAAATGGTTCTATATTGCACCCAAAGGAGTTTCACTGCTGTTACTGGATAATGTGTTGTATATTGTCCTTTATAGAACCATAATGAAAACAGGCAGAACCTTTGTTTGGTGCCATACAGAACAATGTTCAATGAGGTTCTATAGAGTACTATACTGATCACATTCTTCAGCACTCACCATGAGGATGGATGGAGAATGTGTTCATGGTGAAAATGGTTCTTTAGATTAACAAAGGATGTGTTCTCTTTAGGACCTCCATAGAACCTTTTAAAAATGGTTCTATATTGCACCCAAATGAGTTCTACTGCTGTTAATGGAGAATGTGTTGTATATTGTCCTTTATAGAACCATAATGAAAACAGGTAGAACCCTGTTTGGTGCCACATAGAACAACGTTTAATGAGGTTCTATAGAGTACTATACTGATCACATTCTTCAGCAGTCACCACGAGGACGGATGGAGAATTTGTTCATGGTGAAAATGGTTCTTTAGATTAATAAAGGATGTGTTCTCTATGGGGCCTCCATAGAACCTTTTAGAAAATGGTTCTATATTGAACCGAAAGGATGTGTTGTATATTGTTCCACTGAAATCAGGTGATGAACCCTTAATGGGCCATACAGAATATGGGGTGATCACATTCTTCAGCAGTCACCACGAGGACGGATGGAGAATGTGTTGTATATTGTCCTTTATAGAACCATAATCAAATCAGGTAGAACCCTGTTTAGTGCCATACAGAACAATGTTCAATGAGGTTCTATAGAGTACTATACTGAATACATTCAATAATCATCATGGCCACTGATCTTCAGATTAATGGAGAAGGTGTAGTATATGCTCCTCTATAGAACCTTCTTTGGTAATAGTTCTAAAAAGGGTTCCCCTACAAGCTTGACATTGCAGTAACGTTTGATGGAGCTATATAGAACCAAAACAACTCATTTCACCATGCGAGTGCCTCTACATAGAAACCCATGTTTCTAGAACCCTAGCATTTAGAGTGGAACCCTTGAGGAGATGTCTTTTTCCTCACGTTCTTCTGTCTGTTGTTGCGTTTGTACGTCTGTATCCTGGCCCCTGTGAGAACCCGTGAGCAGGTAGATGCTTTAGCGCTCTCTGGGCACTACGAGCCGTGCTCACACATTGGGAGGGCAGGCTGCTCTAATGATGTGGAAGTGAGAACGCTTATTTAGAGGTTGCAGCAAAACGCCTAATTGAGTGTGGCAGTATGCGTGTGCACAGATTGGCCTTGCTGGCCTGATCCGCCACCTCATGGCCTCAGCATTGTCGCTATTAACCAATGACTTCGCCCGGGCCATTACTTATCCATTATTAACCTTAACTAGCGCAGGACAGACTCCGCAGGGCTGCTTCCGAGCAGCAAATTCAGCAAACGGCAGTGATTAGCAGTAGGTTAGACGGGGGACGCCACTGAAACTGCCTTTATTTATTTACCACAGGATAAATATCTACTGGCTCCCAGCTCTCATTTCCAGTGTGAGCATGAAATAGAACAGGAAGCCAGTGTAGACCTAATACTCCCCATGAGGAAATGACCAAGATGCCTAATTACTTTCTCACAGAAGGAAGAGATCCACCACATAATATCCACTTAGGAACTCCTATTTGGACCTCCACGCTCTGGCCACTTTATTAGAAACACCTGCCTAATAGATCTGTGTGTGGAGCACTGTTGGCAGCACAGTTCGTGAGCCCCCATCTACTCCATTTGACCACCGGATCGCTAGTGTTCAGGTATTATTTGGGTGGTGGTCCGTTCTCGGGACGGCAGTGGCTGGCAATACTTGTGGTGCTGGGGTTATAGGTGGACTTTAGATGACCCTGCGGTCAGGGGGCTGTTGTGGGTCAGGTTTGGGGAACCAGCGGGTTTGATTGCCGGGGTTAGGGAACCACTGGTTTGATTGCCGGGGTTAGGGAACCAGCTGGTTTGAATTCCGGGGTTGGGGAGGCGCTGGTTTGAATTCCGGGGTTAGGGAGACGCTGGTTTGATTGCCGGGGTTAGGGAGGCGCTGGTTTGATTGCCAGGGTTAGGGAGGCGCTGGTTTGATTTCCGGGGTTAGGGAGACGCTGGTTTGATTGCCGGGGTTAGGGAGGCGCTGGTTTGAATTCCGGGGTTAGGGAGGGGCTGGTTTGATTGCCGGGGTTAGGGAGGCGCTGGTTTGATTGCCAGGGTTAGGGAGGCGCTGGTTTGAATTCCGGGGTTAGGGAGGCGCTGGTTTGATTGCCAGGGTTAGGGAGGCGCTGGTTTGATTGCTGGGGTTAGGGAGGCACTGGTTTGAATTCCGGGGTTAGGGAGGAGCTGGTTTGAATTCCGGGATTAGGGAACCAGCTGGTTTGATTGTCGGTTAAGAGAACCAGCTGGTTTGATTGTCGGGTTTAGGGAGGCGCTGGTTTGATTGTCTGGTTTAGAGAACCAGCTTGTTTGATTGCCAGGGTTAGGGAGGCACTAGTTTGAATTCTGGGATTAGGGAACCAGCTGGTTTGATTGCCGGGGTTAGGGAAGCAGCTGGTTTGATTGCCAGGGTTAGGGAGGAGCTGGTTTGAATTCCGGGGTTAGGGAGGAGCTGGTTTGAATTTCGGGGTTAGGGAACCAGCTGGTTTGATTGCCAGGGTTAGGAAGGTGCTGGTTTGAATTTTGGGGTTAGGGAGGCGCTGGTTTGAATTCCGGGGTTAGGGAACCAGCTGGTTTGATTGCCGGGGTTAGGGAGGAGCTGGTTTGAATTTCGGGGTTAGAGAACCAGCTGGTTTGATTGCCAGGGTTAGGGAACCAGCTGGTTTGATTGTGGGGTTTAGAGAACCAGCTGGTTTGATTGCCAGGGTTAGGGAACCAGCTGGTTTGATTGTCGGGGTTAGGGAACCAGCTGGTTTGATTGCCAGGGTTAGGGAACCAGCTGGTTTGATTGTGGGGTTTAGAGAACCAGCTGGTTTGATTGCCGGGGTTAGGGAGGCGCTGGTTTGATTGGCGGGTTAGGGAGGCGCTGGTTTGATTGCCGGGGTTAGGGACCGCTTAGGGAAGACATCTAACTCCCGATTGCTCGCCGGTCACCGTGGAGAGAACAGACCACCGCTCTGGGCTAGTGTGTTCACTGCCCCCTAGTGTAGTGTGTGTGTTCACTAGTGTGTCTTTAACTGTAGACGGTTAAATGTGGTAGACAAACGTCTCTGTGTGCTGGCACAATTGGGCAAATGGATCTCAGTTGTAATTGTAATTCTAAGTTGACCCCTGACCATAACACTATCTGATGGCCATACTGAGGCACTCGCTCCACAGCTCAGTAGAGTGTGATGTGTCCTTGTCCAACCAGAGAGATGGACCCTGGAATCTCACACTCAGAACTGCTTGGAGTTATGTCGGGTTCCATTGACTTACATTAGAATTAAACTAGGTCTATGGCCTCTCCTGTAAAGTTACCATACAGCGATGATGTGGGGATAAACGGAGGATGAAGCATCCGTAGGCATACGCAGGCACCCAGTCCAGTCTTTCATGTGCACATGAGCAGCCGGCGAAATATGATGAAGATTATTAATGAATTCATAACAGAGCAGCTTATTACCAGCATGTGAATGGACGTCTGATCCGCAATCAGCACTGAAGTGACTGTTCTTAATAATGGGATGCTCTTTCTGCCTGCTGTTCCTTCTTTCCAGTATTCTCTCTCTCTCTCTCTCTCTCTCTCTCTCTTTGTCTCTCATTCCCTCTCTGTGTCTCTCTGAAGAAAGGGGGAATGAAAGAGGGGAGAAAGTGTCATTTAGCTGGAGGTGTAGTTTTTGTGCCGGTATGAATGAGATCTCCTCTCAAGAGCTGGGTTATCTCTCATTCACTCCTCTCTCTTTTTCTATCCCTTCCTCCCTCCTCTCTCTTTTTCTATCCCTTTCTCCCTCCTCCCTCTTTTTCTAGTTCTTTCTTAGTTTTCTTGTCCTTGTCTCTTTCTTTCTCCTTCTTCTTCTGTCCTTTCTGTTTTACCTTTTTCATCCCCCACTCTCATCTGCTCTCTCACTCTTTCTTTCTTTTTATCTCACTCCCTTCCTTTCTATTCATTTTGCCTCCTTTTTATCTCTTCTTTTTCTCCTCTCTCTCTCTATCCTCACATGCTTCTTTCTTTCTCATTCCTTTCTCCCTCTCTATCCATCTCTCTCCCTCATTACAGTCTTTTCTTCCTCTCTAGCACTCTCTCCTCCTTTTCCTCTCTCTCTTTTCTCTCTGTACCACTTCCCTCACTCCTTCACTCCTTCACTCACTCACTCACTCCTTTCTCTATATATATTTCCATCTATCTCTTACATCCTCCTTCTTTCTATCCTTTCTCTTTTTCTATCCTCTGTCCCTCTTCCTTTTTCCTTCTCACTGTCTCTTTCATTTCTCTCTCTCATTCCTCTCTCTCTCACATTCCTCTCTGTCTCCTTTTGTCTCCGTCTCTCTCTTTCTCTTTCCTCTTTCTTTTTCTGTCATCCCTTTCTGTCTCTGTCCCTTTTTCTCTCCCTCTCTCTCTCTATCTCTCTCACTGTCTCTCTTTATCTTTCTCTCTGTCACCCCTCCCTTTGACACTCTCTCTCTTCCTCTTTCTCTCTTTATGGTGCAGTTACACATGTGGTGAAAGTCACGGGACCCCCTCTGTCGGGCTGTAAGGAGGAGGGTGTGATTTTATTTGTGTGTTGTCTGTGTTTCTGGCTGCGCATGCATGTGTGCGAGTGTGTGTCCGGACAAAGGCTCCACTCATGAGCAGAGTGGACGGGCCGAGGCTGCACACTGACTCCAGTGTGTCACCGGGGAGAAGCGTACTGATGATGCAGCTCATGTGAAATGTGCTACGCTAGCCTTTACTCCAGGCTGGGAGGGGCAGGAGGGGGGCAGGCTAGATGAGGGAGGGGGGTGTGGAGACCTTTTAGCATGTAGGCACTTTATCTTAATGAATCAGTGCTCCAATCACGGAGAGAAAGTTCCAGAAAGCTGACAGAATCATACAGAGTCATACAGTAGCCTCAGGGCGGACAACGCCACTGATAACGACTCCACTGAATACAACTGGGCCTAGTTCACATATACTGCACAACCAAACTGAGCCTAATACACTTCAGCTCAGAGCTTCTGTTCATCAGTAGGTCACTGTTTACACCAGTAGGTTATTTTATACATGTCCAGAATCAGGAGCCAATATTATTTGTATAACTTTGGGAGAAAATATCATATATATTTTTTTAAATTCTCAATTTCTATTGGTCAATTAATTATGAAGTGCCAAATTCAGTCAGTTTATCCCCACCAAATATATATATATATGTATATAAATATATATATATATAAAAAATGAAAAATGTTTATATATATATATATATATATATATATATATATATATATATATATATATAAACATTTTTAATTTTTTTATGCACCATTTGAACACAGCAGCTGCTGTTTACACTGTGTGAGACTTATCTCCTGTAAAGTTGCTGTATATATGAATATATATGAAAATATTAAATCATGCTACATATAATAAATAATAAATCACATATAATAAATATATAATTACCAAATTTATATGTCATATATCAATGTTATTAATATTTAATAATAAAATATAATAAAAATATAAATTTTCCGTATCATTATACATAAAAAAAAAAAAATAAGTAGCCAGGTTTTATAAAAAAAAAAAAAAAACTCTATAAGTAGCCATGGCTATACGCTGGACTGGCAGTGTGTGCCCCAAACTAGATTTGAATTTAGAAAACATTGGCTCATCTTGAACCTCTTTGAACCCTCTTTGAATATCTCTAGCTCAAAACTCTGAGAGTGTCTCTGAAAACAAGCAAGGCATTGAGCTCAAATACAAACGGGGAAATCAGGGAAAGGTCCTTCATAGCCTAGCAACTGTAACCGTGCTCGGGACACCTCGGAACACACCTTACCATCTATCTCATTCCTAAATCTGAAAACTTGACACATTTCCAACTAAAGTGATGGAATAAGCCATGTTATTCATATCTCAGGTCTAAGATGGGATACGTAAGGTCTCGGCTAATGTGTGTAAGAGCTCATCGTTAAACTATAGAAGAGCATTCCCAGAAGGAGAACCGTTAAACCAGACACTGTCAGCATCAGTGCCACCGTAGCACAACGCATAAAGCCAATAAAACATGGGGACGCTTTCTAAGCTGGCTGGTGATGTCATCTGTCAGGACTTTGGCAGGGTTGGCTGCTGTGTGTGTGTGTGTGTGTGTGTGTGTGTGTGTGTGTGTGTGTGTGTGTTTACGTCGGAATGCCGACCTGACACCATAATCTCCCCAAATTACAGACTCCACGTGCCACCCGCACAGCAGTCATTTAACCCTCACACTCTAATGAGCCCTCACCCTCCGTCCCTCTCTCTCTCTCTCTCTCTCTCTCTCTCTCTCTCATCTGCATTCCAGAATGAACTCTCCTCTTTGCTGAAGAGGCAGAACGCCCGGCCTCTAATGAAACAAAGCCAGCGCCAGAGGAGAGGCGACAACATGAAAGACAGGCAGGTGATTTATCTCACTTCAAACGCTCACACACACACACAGACACACACACAGACACACACCTCTTCAGCAGCCAGGATACACACTCCGACTTCACTCGTCTTTTCCAGACACTGATAATGTCCTTGCCGTCCCAACTGGGATGCACCACTTTGAGAATATCAGAGAGAGAGAGAGAGAGAGGGAGGGAGAGAGAGAGAGAGAGAGGGTGGGGGGGGAGACCTAGACTAGTAATGAGGACCGGTAGGCAGACCTATTCGGCATTCTCAACGCAGAACCCCACACCGCAGGTTCCTCACGAAGCCAGTGTAAAAAGAAATCATCTGCATTCAACACGGCCGTCCCACTCCCCACCAACCCCCCACCTCCAGCCTGAGGAGCTAATGACGGAGGTGGGCCCGGGTTTATGAGACAGGTGTCACCTCTGACACCACCGGCTCCAATAAACCAACTCATAGTGCTGCAGGCAAACACATCATTAAAGTGCCATTAGATGTCAAAACAGGTAGCTGTTCTGCGACAGTCTGCATTCGGTTGCCAGAGGTTGAGCTTGACGTGTCATGTGTGCGTTATTAAAATTTCTAAACTTTCCAGCCCGTATACGAAGGCCTGGTTTGATCCCGCCGTGGACAAGGCTGAGGTTCCGATGCTGGCGGTCTGAGGACTGACGGTTTAGCCTGTCCAGTCACCCTGAGGTAAGAAGTCGTCTTGCATATCAACCTCCCTTTTATCCGTGGAATAACTCAACGTCACAATTCCGAATATTCTCCCTGAAAGTAGACACGGCGTTATCCTTAAATACGAACTCAGGGAACGCTCCCTCATAGTCCATCAACTGTAACTGTGCTGGGACGGCTCTGAACAACTTCAGGATCGTGTAGCAAACTTGGAAATCGGACAACTTGGCAAATTCCCAAAGGAACCGATGGAAGAAGAGAGTTGTTGTTCTTAGCTTAAGTCATAACAGAGACAAGAGAAGATGTGTAAGATCTCAGGTAATGTGTCTGAGAGCTAATTAGCAAACTAGCTAGCGACAGTGCCACCACAGCGAGTGAGTTAGCAGCCAGCCAGTGCTGGAGTAGCCAGCCAACATGGGACTCCTTGAGGGGTATTTTGCACATTGCCTAAAGCCATAACTAATGTAATAATATGACTGTAATTATGACTATTTTAGAACACACTTAGAAACTTGTTATAAGCAGGCAAAAAAAAAAAAAAAAAAAAATATATATATATATAATAATATATATATATGTATAATATATATATTATATATATATATATATATATATATATATATATATATATATATATATATATATATAAAAACCACTAAGTATCTCACAGCATAACCAACTTCACTTTATAGCAGGGTATCGTCCATGACACCTTCATGACAACTGACATAACCCTATATAACTGTTTATAAATGTTTATAACTGGTTATATTTATATTTAAACTACTGTTGATCCAAATGGCCAGCTGTAGGCTTTATACCGAACGACCCCTATTGTAATAAGCATCCATAAACATTTATGTCACAAGCTTATGTAGCTGGCATGTAGCCTTACAAACAGTAGCCTACAGTACATAGCTACCTTACGTCCCTGGGAATCACCAAATCATGTATTGGTATGAATAACCACATAATAAGTTTGAGGTCAGAAGCCATCATCATCATCACCATCATCATCATCATCACCACACACATACACATCCACTGACACATGCACTATACACTATACACCCCCACACGAGCACACATCAGCCGGGCTGGTGTAGACAGCAGGAGTAGCTCGGGAGTTTAATCATTTCCTGGAGGGGCTGCTCCAATGTAAACACCACGACTCGTGCTATAATGCCCAGCTATGCTTCGAGAGAGTCTAGCCACAGATGAGACCTTCCAGAGCGCTGCACTGAACTGACTTGATTCAGATGTCTCCGATCCACACAGCGAATCAGACCAGGGCTAATATAATACTAACCCGATCAGCCACCATCATAACTCGTATTAGCGCTACTGTAAAGTTGCCAGCCCGTGTTACTGGGTTGCACCAACGGATCTATACTGCGGGAGCACATGCGCAAGCCCCGCAGCCGCACAAACAAACCCTTCCCAGCCCACACCAGCAGCGACGTTTACTTACTTTGCTCCGGTACGGACTCCACTGACTGCAGCTGCAAATGCCTCAGCTTTCAGTGCCTCTCTGTCTCTCTCTCTCTCTCTCTCTCTCTCTCTCTCTCCCCCTCTCTCTCACTCTGGAGTGTGCGCCGTATAAGGCAGCCCAGCTAAACATGTCACGCGTAATTTATCCGCGGCGGGCAAGCTCTTCACCTTTCAGGCTGGGGAGCTGCGAAAACTTGGGTCTCCGCATCTGAGCGAGCGAGTGGGTCTACCGGCTGCCCATGCGGACTCGGTCGCACTGCATTAATGCATGACAATATGGGTGAGAGAATGATACATATCCATGAACACATGGCGTAGGACCACCACCACCAACAACACCACCACCACCACACACAGACCCACAAATGCAGACCCTTAAAAAGCCAGTCTTACCTCACATCGTTAAGCGACGCACATGTGTGTGTGTGCGAGAGCGCCTGCGTGTGTGTATGTGTGTGTGTGTGTGAGCGTGCGCTCAGACGCAGGCGTAAGGTATGGGCAGAGTGGCCGGAGCTGAGAGGCTCATTGTTCTGACCAGCAGCGTCTGGCGGTGCGTGTTGTCACACGAGCATTTTCCCCGTTTGGAGCCCGCCTCTACTCTCCCATACGCACATGCTGGCGCTCTCTCTCTCTCTCTCTCTCTCTACCGCGCAGTCTCTCCACACACACATACACACACACCCTCACACACTCTCACACACACATTCTCGTGCCTGTGGCTCTGCGTCTGAGTCCCTCCCGCCACTCACAGGGAGTGGTCCCGCCCCTTACAGCCCCACCAGGAAGAGAGCAAGTCAGAGAGAGAGAGAGAGAGGTGAAAAGTGGAACATGGAAACACTGAGCTGACCAAAAGGGGCGTTGAGCGGGTTGGGGTGTGGGGGGGTGTGCGGGGGAACTGGACTTTTCTTTAAACACTGGACACAGTTCCTGCCCAGAGAGATGCAAGTCATGTCCGCAGCTAGGCTAGCCACGCTCTGCCCGCACTTGCAGTCTGTGGTAGCATCTGCTGGAGCGAGATTGGACAAGCATTACCAAACATCAGAAGTGCATGTCCTGAAGAACGGCAGGGTGATTGCGCAGCTTTGTTGGTAGTCACTGCTGATGAATTCTGCGAGTCTATGGGAGGAACGAGAGATGAATAAACGACACACAGAGGAGTCTTGGTCTGTACGGTGGTGGATTAGAGATTGGGGATGTGCCCTCAATTAGAACATGCACTCTGCTGCCTGTGGGTTAAAGGAGAATTTGAATGGGAGTGTAAATGAATGGGACTATGGGAGGAAAACCAGATGGACAAACAGACGAGTGCGGGTCAGACCACCTTGAATTTGTGTTTGGGGGTCTGCCCTGAGATGGTGTTTGTCGGTTGAGCAGACGTACAGTAAAAGGGCATGTACTTTTCCGCCTGTTTATTCTTAATGGAAAAAAATCAGGAATTTAATAATAGTTTTCCAAAAACGGAACATCAGACTAAACCGGAATACAAGCACAGCATTCCCGACAGGACTGAACATTTTGAAGTTGGAATGGTGTGAATATTTAGAAAAGTGAAAGTTATTAGTTAGTGGACAAACAATCTCCAACCTAAAAGAGGAAGAAGAAGACAAAGAAGATAAAAAGAAGAAGGAGACAAAGGAGAAGACGAAGATGAAGAAGAGAACACAGAAAAGGAAAAGGGAGATGATGAAGACGAAGAGGAGGAAGAAGACAAAGAAAAGATAAAGAAGACAAAAAAATAAAGAAATAAAGTAGGCAAAGAAAGAGATGAAGAAGACTACGAAATAGAAGATGATGAAAACGAAGACAAAGAAGAAGAAACAGAACAAGACAAATGTGAAGCAAAAAAGAAGGAGAAATTGAAGAAGCAGGCAAAGACAAAGGAGATGAAGAAGACAAACAAGACAAAGAAGAGAAGTAGATGAAGATGTAGAAGAGAAGAAGAAGATGAAGAAGAAAAGTTAAAGAAGAAGAGAAGACCAGGTGAAGAAGAAGAAAAGACGAAGAAGAGAAGATGAGGAAGAGAAGAGAAAAAGACAAAGAGAAGAGAAGAAGGGAAGATGGAGATAAAGAAGATAAAGAAGAGAAGAAGATGAACAGAAGAAGATGAAGAAGAGAAGAGAAAAGGATGAAGAAGAGAAGATGAAGAAAAGAAGAAGAAGAGAAGATGGAGGAGAGAAGGTAAAGAAGAGAAGATGGAGGAGAGAAGATGAAGAAGAGAAGATGGAGAAGAAGAGAAGATAAAGAAGAAGAGATGAAAAAGAGAAGATGGAGGAGAAGAGATGAAGAAGAGAAGAGAAAAGGATGAAGAAGAGAAGATGAAGAAAAGAAGAAGAAGAGAAGATGGAGGAGAGAAGGTAAAGAAGAGAAGATGGAGGAGAGAAGATGAAGAAGAGAAGATGGAGAAGAAGAGAAGATAAAGAAGAAGAGATGAAAAAGAGAAGATGGAGGAGAAGAGATGAAGAAGAGAAGATGGTGGAGAAGAGATGAAGAAGAGAAGATAAAGAAGAAGAGATGAATAAGAGAAGATGGAGGAGAAGAGATGAAAAAGAGAAGATGGAGGAGAAGAGATGAAGAAGAAGAGAAGATGGAGGAGAAGAGATGTAGGAGAGAGGATGGAGGAGAGAAGATGGAGGAGAAGAGATGTAGGAGAGAGGATGGAGAAGAGAGGATGGAGGAGAGAAGGTGGAGGAGAGAGGATGGAGGAGAGAGGATGGAGGAGAGAAGATGGAGGAGAGAGGATGGAGGAGAGAAGATGGAGGAGAGAGGATGGAGGAGAGAGGATGGAGGAGAGAAGATGGTGGAGAAGAGATGAAGAAGAGAAGATAAAGAAGAAGAGATGAATAAGAGAAGATGGAGGAGAAGAGATGAAAAAGAGAAGATGGAGGAGAAGAGATGAAGAAGAAAAGAAAAAGAAGAGATGTTGAAGAAGAAGAGATGAAGAAGAGAAGATGGAGGAGAAGAGATGAAGAAGAGAAGAAGAAAAAGAGATGTTGAAGAAGAAGAGAAGACGGAAGAGAAGAGATGAAGAAGAGAAGATAAAGAAGAAGAGATGAAGAAGAGAAGATGGAGGAGAAGAGATGAAGAAGAGAAGATGGTGGAGAAGAGATAAAGAAGAGAAGATAAAGAAGAAGAGATGAAGAAGAGAAGATGGAGGAGAAGAGATGAAGAAGAAGAGAAGATGGAGGAGAAGAGATGTAGGAGAGAGGATGGAGGAGAGAAGATGGAGGAGAGAGGATGGAGAAGAGAAGATGGAGGAGAAGAGATGAAGAAGAAGAGAAGATGGAGGAGAAGAGATGTAGGAGAGAGGATGGAGAAGAGAGGATGGAGGAGAGAAGATGGAGGAGAGAGGATGGAGGAGAGAAGATGGAGGAGAGAGGATGGAGGAGAGAAGATGGAGGAGAGAGGATGGAGGAGAGAAGATGGAGGAGAGAAGATGGAGGAGAGAGGATGGAGGAGAGAAGATGGAGGAGAGAGGATGGAGAGCGGATAAAAATAGTCTGCTTGTTCCTCAAACACTACAGTGGTGTGAGTTACTGACACAGAAGTGCAGTAAGGTTTGTTTACAGTCAGGTGGAGCGTAAACACAGTTACTCATTCACCTCCTTCACACATGAGGTTCACTGGAACAGAACAGTCACATGACCTCTGAAGAACATCCGCAGTTATCATCTGAGTGACAGCCAACCCACTTCACGCTTCTACATCCAGCCTACGCCGTGCTCACTGTACACCATGTGACTCCACCGAGACTACAGCCTGACTCGTCCCTGAAGAGTCACTCCACGACAGTCTGGCACGACACCACTGCAGTCCTTGGTGACGTTGACGTGGTGTTAGGGCCAGGTCGATTCCTTTGGTGTGCAGCTCTTTGTGCGACGTTGATGGTGCTTTATGAGATAGATCTGAAATATGCAGCACAGAACACGTGACGTGACTCGAGAAGACTGGAGCGTGAATGAAAGACATCACTGGGTGCTCTTCTAATCTGAAGTAGCATCTACTGTATCTTTCAGCAACAAAGGCGACACGTAAAAACAAAGCGCCACTTAATCTCCTACAGTAATCATCCGCCTCTCTCACCAACTCCAGCCATCTTTCATGTTCTGAAGAACTGACAGACCACATCCACTGCTGTTAATGAGCGATGAGACAAATCTGCTGCCAGTCTCGGAGATCCCGCCGCTGATTACAGGGGCTTGAGTCTTTTTGCCGCATTAGTGAAAATCCCCTTGATATTTTCTTTGAATGGGCTTTAAGGGCTTTCACAGCACACGGTGATACGCTGCATATTACCTTGTCTATGATCTCACCTCAGAGATTATATTAGTCCATAAATCACCATGATCCGAATCAAATATGATATAAATAAATCAGTCAGTGCGGTGCTATCATCTACCCAACATGCTACACACACACATGTATATATACAGGGGTTGGACAATGAAACTGAAACACCTGTCATTGTAGTGTGGGAGGTCTCATGGCTAAATTGGACCAGCCTGGTGGCCAATCTTCATTAATTGCACATTGCACCAGTAAGAGCAGATTGTGAAGGTTCAGTTAGCAGGTAAGAGCACAGTTCTGCTCAAAATACTGCAATGCACACAACATTATGGGTGACATACCAGAGTTCAAAAGAGGACACATTGTTGGTGCACGTCTTGCTGGCGCATCTGTGACCAAGACAGCAAGTCTTTGTGATGTATCAAGAGCCACGGTATCCAGGGTAATGTCAGCATACCACCAAGAAGGACCAACCTCCACCAGCATCACGTAGTGACCTGGCCACTATCCTGCAAGAAGAATGGCTTAAACTCCTTCTGACCACTGTGCAGGACGCAGTATATGTCATTCCCAAGACCAACTGACTCTGTATTGGCCGCAAAAGGAGGCCCTACACCATACTAATAAATGACTGTGGTCTAAAACCAGGTGTTTCAGTTTCATTGTCCAACCCCTGCATATATATATATACACATACATACATATATACACATATGTATATGCTATAGAAAACAGAAGAAAACTTTAGACTAAAGCCAAACTAAGACCAAAGTCCAAAGAAAACATAATTTAAAAAAAAAAAAAAAGCTTATTTTTTATTCTAAGCAATTTTGGAACATTCTTCTGGTTCATTCGCTTAAATTTTTCACACAATGTAAAGAACGGCCATGTTCAAATAATGTAGAAAAGCGACATAAAGAAATGGAGATACTTCTTTCTCTTTTCTACTTTCTGCTAGAAAATAGCAACACAGGCTTTTAAATGCTATTTGGGCTGCAAAGGAACCATTCTCTAAACGTTAAGCGTTTATTTTGATGAAGACACCAAAAGAGAAAAGATTTTTACACCACTTCCTTAAGATTTTAAACCAACTGTGTTTACAGAACGTGACTTTTACTGATAATAATTTCTCTGGTTTTATATATAATATATGGTGATGGTTTGAAAAACTAGATATTGACTCATTACCAGACTACTGGCTGCTTAAATCAGCCATGTACATAAATAAAGACATTCTCAGCTCACTGCAGCTCATTATTGACATAGTAAATCCACATTTACTCATGAACTTGGACCAATAAATCAGACGTAGAAGGTTTACTTAACCTTCGGTAAAGTAAATACGATAGTGAAGAAGATATTGCTGAACTGTTACTGAACACGCAAATATCACATCACCGCCAGGCCCTAACGGCTACATCTAACAAGTTCAGGGCTTTAACACATTAACACGTCTTCTGTTAAGTGCCAACTGTAGCTCGTTCTCTAGCTCATCGTTTCATATACAGATGAGAGGAACATTTGGGAACCCTTTGAAATGGTCCAAATTGAATGAGTGGGTGATGATGGTGTGAAGACGTTAAATGAAGGTATTGCCATATCCGACCATTCCTCTATCCACATTGCTCAGGTTATGTATTACATAACCTGAACATAACCATCGGCTTCAGATCATGCCATTTCATACATGACTGAGATCAGAAGACTTGCTTATTCACTCGTTTTTGATTGTTTCAGTTTCTTTCTTCAGCAACACTCTTCAGGCCCTAAGGCAGTGAAAGCATCCCCACAATATGAAACTACCTCCACCATGCTTCACAGTAAACACTTGACTTACTTGCCCACAGAAGATCACTCCAGGGGGAATCCTGAGGTGGCACATAGCACACTCCAGATGAAGAGTAAATAGAGTAGGGGCTTCCTCTATTCTTTCTTATTCATATTTTTTTATTATATGAATAATTGGCAATGCCGCATAACCGTGGCCTGATAGAAGCCTAGCCTTTCCAGTCAATCCTTACTTTTGAAGTCTCCTACAAGTCTACTTTGATTGGTCCATGTTGCACTTTAACCCCCACGTAAAGAACAAGCAACAGCCTTAACTGTGTTTAGTAGGGCAGGGCAACTTGGCTGATCCTAATTGCCCTCCTTTCAAGAGGTTATTGCCCCCTACAATCTTTATCAATAACTTTTATTATTTGAGTAATTTGTTCAACAAACGATACTGCAGATGTTTTAGCTTAACAACTACAACTCGTATGACCACACACATGTTCCCTGGTGCCATAAATCTACATTTTCCTGCCCTGCTGAATTCATAATGTGACAATGCACCAATTTTGGATCATCCACAGGGCACTGTTACACTATACTGATCTCTAGCTGTTGTAAATTGTAAATATGTCGATTTATTTAGACATATAAACAGATAATGAATAAATTATAGAATTATATTGTAATTATGTGTAATTACTATATAATAACAGTGTAACTACATGTAATAACAATGTAATTACATTACAACTACATAAGGTTTATATAGAAACACAATGACTTGCATTTATTTTGCATCAGCAGATACAAGTCTGGACTTCGGACACTTTCTACATTAGTTCCAAAGCCTAAAAGGGACAAAACTGCATCTCATCAGCTTCAAAACCATAGCAAAATCTGAATTTGCTAGCTAGTCATTTGAATAATTTGTTCAACAAATGATACTGCAGATGTTTTAGCTTAACAACTACACCTACTAACACTCATATGACCACAGACATGTTCCCTGGTGCCATAAACCTACATTTTCCTGCCCTGCTGAATTCATAATGTGACCATACACCAAATTTGGATCATCCACAGGGCACTGTTACACTATACTGATCTCTAGCTGTTGTAAATTGTAAATATGTCAATTCATTTAGACATATAAACAGATAATTAATAAATTATATTGTAATTATGTGTAATTACTATATAATAACAGTGTAACTACATGTAATAACAATGTAATTACATTACACCTACGTAAGGATTTATATAGAAACACACTGACTTGCATTTATTTTGCATCAGCAGATACAAGTCTGCACTGCTGACACTTTCTACATTAGTTCCAAAGGGACAAAACTGCATCTCATCAGCTTCAGAACCATAACAAACTCCAGATATGAATTTGCTAGCTAGTTATTTGAATAATTTGTTCAACAAACGATACTGCAGATATTTTAGCCTAACAATTACACCTACTAACACTCGTATGACCCCAGACATGTTCCCTGGTGCCATAAACCTACATTTTCCTGCCCTGCTGAATTCATACTGTGACAATACACCAAATTTGGATCATCCACAGGGCACTGTTACACTATACTGATCTCTAGCTGTTGTAAATCTTATTCTCCAGTCACTTTCTCAGACATATGTCACCCAAATGATCAAATGATGTACTTAGTAGATAACTTTCCAAATAATGTAATGTACAAAATTCTTCTTACTGGAAGTCCTTGGTAGGATAGTGCCCCAATGCCCCCAATGGGCTAAATGCTCTTGCTAACGGCCTTGCTAATTGAGTTCAGTACTATGAGTACTGCTATGTGGTAGTAACTTCAGGCTCCTGCAGATGGCGCTGCACGAAGCGATGAGGCTATAAATACCTGCGGGATGAGTGACGGGATTCCATGTGTGGTAAATGGCTCCAGAGCAGATGTTAATGATTGGCTAAAAGGAGTGAATGCATGTGGGCGTGGCCAAAGACCATAGTGTGAAGGAAGTAACTGAATTTGCAGGTGTATGGAAGCGTACGGTCATACAAGTCTACCAGCAAGGGCCAAAATCCCAGTCTACAGGAAACTCTCCTCGGAATTGGCCCAGGGAAGGTGTCCACCAAATCTGGCCAATTCGAGAGTGTCTGAACATGGGTGTGGCCTACATCCAGAAACCTGTCCAGTCCATGCCAAATCTAATCACAGCTATAACTGGTGCTGGTGGAGGTTTTATTTTTATTAGGTGTGTTTCAGTGACCGGTGACTGATTTCTGTTTAGTGAGGCTGTTAATGTTGTAATGCACGTAGACGCATTCAATACAAGCTCAGTAATACTGTATATAATGTAAGTCACTGATTTCTGTTTTAAGTCTGGCCTCATATGTACAAGAGAGAGAGAGAGAGAGAGAGAGAGAGAGAGAGCACTCTGACAGTTAACATGATGGATCTATCTGTCGGAATGAGTGTGAATGTTTATCTTGGGCCTTCATAAATATTTACAGTCCATGCTCAGAGCCTTGTGAGCGTAAGTTGGCTTTTGGGCCTGGCACAACACTGCCCATGACCAAAAAAGGATGCTTAGTCTACTAAGGGTACAAAGTGTTTGTGTGTGTACGTGTGAGTACGTGTGTGTGTGTATGTGTGAAGGGAGTGTATGCCGAGAGGGCAGGGTCATCTGTCTTGCTTAATAAGCACAGGCCATTGCTGCAGATGGAATGTTTTCATCAGAATATTTTTTACATCTTGCGCAATGCAAAGGACAACATACAGAGTCCTGAGGTCCTGATATTCCTAATTAGAACGGTGCTGTAGATTCGACACGGTTGTCTCATTGATCGCCTGTACACCTACATGAAGCCAGCGCCCATATTTCATCACGTTCTCCCACATATGCTGTCATTATGAGTGACAATATGGCAGCCTAAGTGTGCATTGCATCAGCATGAGTCAATTCATCGTTACAAGCATGACAACATTATGTAATGTCCAGGCAAAGATGATATGTTGGTATGATGGCGGGAAAATCCAGCATGACTTATATGTCAACTCATTTAGACATATAAACAGATAATTAACAAAATTATACTAAAATATTGCATTATATTGTAATTATGTGTAATTACTGTATAATAACTATGTAATTACATGTAATAACCATGTAATTACATAGTAACTAATTAGGATTTATATAGAAACATAATAACCTACATTTATTTTGCATCAGCAGATTCAAGTCTGGACTTCGGACACTTTCTACATTAATTTCAAAGCCTAAAAGGGACAAAATGGCATCTCACGAGCTTCAGAACCATCAAAGTCCAGATATGAATATCGTCACTGTCCAAAGAAAAACATGTATCTCCATTTTTGGTGATTTTAACTTTTATGTCTCATTTGGTCACATGAGCTTCTCTTTACACTGTGCGGAAATTTAATAAAGAATGGACCAACAGAAATGGCCCAAAGCTGCTTGGAAAAACGTCTGGTTCCATTGACTACCATTCAAATTAATTGAGGTTTTTGGCTTTTCCTGTAAAGTTGCAATTTTGGAGATACCTGTTTTTCTTTGGACAGTGACGATATACAATCTGTAAACTTTGCAGCTTGTTTAAGTGAGTGACGATTCAGAGATGCAAATACACAATACGGAAGGCTGATATCCTATGTGCTAGCTAGCTGAGAGAGTGGTGGAAATGCAAACAGCTTGTATTCACTGCTCCTCAACATGACTGGAACCCAATCAGTGTGTCTGGAGAAGCTTTCAGATACACATGACGAAGAACCGCATGACAACAGGCCAAAGGGGAGAGAGGTGGAGGGGTGGAGGTTAGAAGAGTGAAAATGTGGCCACCTGAGGCTCCTTCAGTAAGAGAGAAAAAGGCTTTGTGACGTCTGGCAAGCTGCAAGCACTGCTGATCTCCAGGCGAGCCTACAGAGGATCAAGCACATGTGTTTTGGACGGTGGCAATGGAAAAAGGAGAAAGAAAGGTATTAGGAGCATGGACGGTGGAACCTGGCTAGAGATATCAAAAAGCATATTTCAGTTTTCACTACACACTATGCAGACCCACACCTGGACCAGGAGTAAAGGGCTAGCCTAGCCTGGACGCTCATATGTCTTCCCAGTGGAAAAATCTAAAGCTACTGGCAATGTGTGACTTTTCTTCTTTCTGTCTTTCTGGAACATCACGCTGGGATTCCAGAGGCTCAAAAACATCATCAGGTGCCATATCGAGTAACGTACAGTGCATGTCTGAATCTATCCAGACACCTCTTCTAATTAGTGGACTCAGCTTCTTTAAGGTGGACCACATGCTGACTCAAAGCTTGTATAATCTCCACAGCAAGCCATTGACCAATAAGATGCTCTGGAGTAGCCACACATGAGCCTAAGGTCACCATAACCAATGTCATGTGTCAGTTAGATAAACCTAGCCAAAGCCCCCCAGACTGTGGAGCTGTGCATTCTCCAGAGCATCCAATACCATTGGGACTGATCAGCCAACATTAGTTTCTGACCTCGACTAAATGCACTAAAATCGCAATGTTCCAGCATCTAGCGTTAAGCCTGCTCAGAGCGGTGGTGTTAATGCAGACTCCCTATTAATATCTTTCTTATCAGTAGACAAATTGGATTAGCAGGTGTCTACAAACTTTGCAGGATGTGTTTTCGCTTACAGAATACCAAGAACCTTTGGCTCTAGTACTTTCCATTAGCATCGAGCCCAGAACCGGAGGTTCCAGGATTATGTTTTTGTGGTACCTGCTCGAGCCAGCAGAGCTGTAGCTATATCAGCCAACAAGTTGAGGTAGCCAGTTAGCCAAATGGATCAATGAAGAGTGGCATAGACTGACCAAAAAAGAAAAATCATTATCAGGGTTATTATAATAACCTCCAAAATGAGTCACCTGTAACTGAAACATACCTAATACTGTGTAGCACCTCCACTAGCAACAGCAACAAAAACAAATAGCATGTAACACCTCCACTAGCACCAGTAACAGCGGTGATTGGATTTGGCATGCACTGTTTCTGGATGTAGGCCACATGTTAAGATACTCCCATCAAATACTATTGCAGTTGGTCCAGATTTGGTGGATGCCTACCCCGACACAAATCCAAAGAGAGTTTCCTGTAGACTGGGATTTTAGCCACTGCTGGTAGACCATATGACCGTACGCTTCCATACACCTGCAGATTCAGCTACTTCCTTAACCCTATGACCTTTGGCACCCCCAAATGCAGTCACTCCTTTTAGCCAATCATTAACATCTGCTCTGGACCAGGGCCATCATAGATGTGGTAGCTCATGATGAAGCTAATGAGCTATGGATGCTAGTTCTAGTTTTTATAAGAGGTATAGCTCCATTGAGGCGTGAGCCTTAAATCCAGAACACGGAACAGCGTAACACTCACTGTATTCTACTGTACACTGTGAGGAAACCACATGAGAGGGAAAGTCTTCCACTGAGCACGTGTTGGCTGACCTCTATGAAATGGTGGGGAGTGTATGATGAAGTTTGATTTGTAGTGACTCATGCCTCGCCACCTTTCATACACGCACAGCAGGCCTCTAGCATGACTGTGCTGGGCTGTTTGTGATCATTACGTGCGGCGAGCAGCTCTGAATCCCCACTGACTCCACCAGTCACTCTCTATAACACAGGCTTACATACTCAATAAACACGTTAGCAACTATATGCTGTCAAGAGATAAGCTCCTTTCTGTCCTACCATAACTGCAGGCCACAGTCAGAATCATTTACATTTAGCTGATGCTCTTATGGGCTTAATCATATTACAGGGAGGCCAGTGTAGTGTTAGGAGTCTTGCCCAGGGACTCTTTTGGTTGTAGCACAGCATAGTCACCCAAACCGGGAATTGAACCCCAGTCTCCCACATGGGACGGTAGCTTCCAGGTGGGTAGTGGTGTTATCCGGTGCACCACGCCGACCACTAGGGGTTCTAGAGCCCAGGGTAACATAATCACCATTCAGCACTGCTATATATGCCTAGAAGGAACCAACCCACACGACTGAAACTTGGTGGGTATATCTGACAACATAAGACTTAGGAGTGATTCACGCTCTGCCGTGCATGTGACGTAAGCAGGGACAGGCCTTACCGCTGTCCCCGACTGACTATATGTTTGTCCTGTCTGCCGTGCTTTCCAATCTGACTCAGAGTCCAGAGGGGTTGCATCGTAGGCTCAAAACATGCATGGGGTGACCCTGCAGCCATATTGGCAGACATGCAGTGAGCACAGTGAGTTGGCAGACGACTACATGTACGCACACCATTATGATGACTGCCCTTAATACCATGCCACTGTCATCCACCTGTCTTGTTGGAAATGACCAGCCAATCTATGTGGAGGCACTGTGGTCAACGTGAACGGTTTCTGGTGCCACTCCACCTCCACCGCACCATCTGCAGGAAGTGTGTGTGAATATTCAAGCTACATGGGATGGGTTATCACAGGGCACCATAAGGAAACTCTAAACCTCCATGCCGAGACGTCTGGCGCGTGCAACCATTCTTTTTATTCTTCCTATTCCCCAGCTTCTTAATCAAATGTTCCGCTCCACCTTAAATGCTATGGCTGGTACAGGCAGCAGTATGGCGCTGCATCAATAGTTGGAACCTTTATTAGCATCACAACCCCAACAGCAGCCTGTAAGTAGCAGCCATGCTGTGTGATTGTATCCGTGTTTGCTGGTTGAAGCAGATCATCTTAAACTGAGAAAATCTTTAATCTACTGTGTGGTGATGTCCAGATAGAAAGCCAGCAGCTAGTATAGGTAACGTTAGCTACTAGCATAGCTAACTAAATAGTATGAGGGTGGAGCTTATTTGCATAGAGGTTCATTTGATTTAGTCTATCTTGACTTCTGTGTGATCATCATGGTGTCTTGCTGTAGACCGACCAATCAGAGCAGAGCTCATCCAATTATTCATGAGCTCACCCAACATCGGAAACAGGTCGTTTCAATCTGGGACCAAATCATAGGATGTAAGTGGGTAGGAAAAACTGCATCTGAGCATTTTTCATCCCAACCAAAGCCACATACCTTCTATGTAGACAATGTAAAGTCCAAAAAATGCATTACGTGGCACTTTTTTTCAAAAGTTATGAAGTTATTATATTGCTTTGCCGGAGGAGGAATCGTTTATTGCGATTATTATTAACAATAAAGTCAATTACTTTATTTAACATTGGCATGTTTCATCATATTGTACTTTATCGTGGTTTTATAAAAGCAATAAATGGCCATGACCCTCCAGCAGGTCCCAACTTTATTACTTCTATAATTTAACCATGATTCTACAGTTTGCACTGCAGTCCATGCAGGATCTGAATAACAAGCTTTAGAATATAACAAGCCTGGAGGGCTTCTTCAGAGGGTTAAAGAGTTCCCTCAGTAAATGATCAATGAAGAACAGTCTTTGGAGACATCTGAGACACATCTGGGTAATTTAGAGGCATCTAGGACATTCTTTAGTTGTAGTAGCTCAAATAGGAATCAAATGAAGGTGATCATTACACTCATCCACCATTCGAGCCAATAATGCTTAATTGGAGGAGTGTTTCTTCGTACGGTCTGCCCTGTCATTATCTCCAACCCTAAGTGAATTAAGGTGGTAGTAACTTCAGGCTCCTGCAGATGGCGCTGCACGAGGATGATCAGCCTATAAATACCAGTGGGGTGTGAGTGACGGGATCCATAGATTGAGAAGAGGTGGTACAGTGCAGGGAATGTCTCGTTCCATGTGTGGTAAATGGCTCCAGAGCAGATGTTAATGATTGGCTAAAAGGAGTGACTGTATGTGGGCGTGGCCAAAGACCATAGTGTGAAGAAAGTGGCTGAATATGTAGGTGTATGGAAGCGTATGAACGTGCGGGTCTACCAGAAGTGGCTAAAGTCCCAGTCTACAGGAAACTCTTCTCGGAATTGGGTCAGGGAAGGCATCAAGCAAATCTGGCCCAACTGACCAATTTCTTTGATGTGGCCTACATCCAGAACCACACATCCAATCACAAAGTTCCAAAACCGAAACAGAAACAATCCAAAACATAAAAGCTTGGCCAAACGAACTTCCACTCCACCTGAAGTATATCCATCTAACGCCTTTGGGAAGCTCTGTGTATGTAGCCTCTGTGCACTCAGCTGATGCCTACACTACAAAGCCCATCTGAATTCACACCAAGCCAGGCATCAGACAGTCTTTGCTCTCTTTGTGAGGGGGATGCCGGTATACACTTTCCTCTGCAGGGAATATAGACATTGAATTGGAAATTGCCAGGGAGCCTTTCCGAGGCTTTCTTCTATCCCGATGCTTGGAGAGGTGTTCTTCCCCTCCATCAACCTGAAGGCCACGTACCAGGGGCATTTGCAGTGCGTCAGGTGGACATTACTAGAATATCATTACTCTCTTTAAAAACATGTCGCCTTAAAATGTTGGACCGAAGTCTGTGTCCGAGCCAGGAACCACCAGGAGCCGTTATTTTGGAGGGGGTACGTGATGGTATCTGATGACGTAGGACCATTTTTGTGCCATATGGCTCATTTCGCTTAGGACTGGGTGATTAGCCCATGATATTTTCATAAAATATCATCATCACGGCTTAATAAATGATGTGAGTTATTGAGCTGCACAACTGAGTTCATTCTAAACTCAGAATAGGTACAGTTTCATTAATTATGTATTAATTAATTAACTTGAGAAAGAACTTATATATTCAGGTTTTTCATTACTGTAGTAGGGCTAAAAAGCTATTGCTCATATGGCTCTACTTTAGGGAGCTCAATCAGTATGAACTCCATGGAGTAATAAAAGTATCACCGCATGGTAAAAAGTATAATGTATTATAATATACTGCCCAGAGTTTGATTTATAGTTGCCAAAAAAAAATTAGCATACTTGCTGCAAATATAGTCAATCACCCAAGAGGGGCTTGGTGTCAAAATTTGGCTTCTTGACTTTTCCGAAGCTAACATAGCTAAGAAGTAATGGGTGTTTATGTACACCAATTAGCCTTGTGCAAAACTGTATGCCTTAATCGTCACACGTACCTTGAACCACATCTAGTTCTTGAATCTAGTTCCTTTGCTTCTTTATTTTAACACCGGAGCTATAAGGCTAATGTAGCTAACAAGTAATGGTACACCAGTTAGCACTGTACCAACTAGGTCACCACACCTGCCTTGAACCACAATCCATCCTTAAGTTTCTTTTGCAATCCTTTAGCTATGAAGCTAATGACCATGCTAAAGAATATACTACAGGTCATCATGATGGACATGCTGATTGACCAACATACCAGGGTCCAAATATAGCAGGAGTAGCTTACAAGTTAGCGACCACCAATTAGCATTCTACAAATCGCATGCTTAACTCATCCAACCTGCCTCAAACAACAACCACAGCATCAGTAATCTTTTTTAATGAGTTCATTTTAGACTGGAGCTATGAAGCTAATCCAGCTAGCAAGCAATGGCTGTTTATGTACACCAATTAGCATTGTACTAGATCCTAAAGCCTAATGGCTAATATAGACAAAAGTAATGGTACACCAATCAGCACTGTGCAAACTCTGCTATGCCTAGGTCACCACATTCACTTGTTAAGTAGCTGTTGCTTCCCAGTTTTATACTGAAGCTAGGAAGCTAATGTCCCTGCTGTAGAGAATAGTGCAGGTCAGCTTGCATTTCAGTGGTGGTTTATGCTGGTCTACTGGTCTGGTGCTGGTTTAGCTGGTCACCCCAGCATGGACATGCTAGTTGACCACTAAACCAGCGTCAAAACAGTTTGGGTTCACCAGTTAGCACTGTGCATGCCTAAATCATCACTCTTGCCTTGAACCACATCTGTTTTTCGAGTGGCTAATTGCTTCTTTAGTTTTACATTGGAGCTACAATGCTAATGTAGCTAACATGCAATGCTAATGTAGCACACCAAATAGCCTCGCATCACAAACACATCTCCAGTTCATTTTTGCTTCTTTGGTCTTCCATTGATGCTATGAGGCTAATGTAGCTAACAAGTAATGGAGGTTTATGTACACCAATTAGCATTGTACAGAACTGTGTGCCTAAACCATTGCACTTGCCTTGAACCACATCTTGTGGGTTGTTGCTAAAGACCCTTCCTCTCTGGCACCTACATGAGGGGTGATACCCTGCCTGAGCTATCTTGCTTTAAGGTGGAGACTGAAGGGGCTGGTCATTCCCACCACTGTGGAACAGCAGCCTGGCTGATTACAACCTCTCTCCCAGCATTTCAGCAGGGGGAACTCTGTTCCGCTGCTGATGGGCAGAGTGGTATACGCCGAACTGGGACCACATGGCTGAGTGGATCCCCTATCTCACTTCAGTCTTCCACCAATTTTACGATGTACTCAGCAGTCCCCATTTCCCCCCACCATCAGCCCCCTTCTCACACTGCCTGGCACTCAATCACTTTTCAATATCTTCCCTCTCTGACTCACCTTCTCCTCACCCTCATGTCTTTTTTCTCTTTTTCTGAAAGACCAGTCTCTCAGGCAAACTCATGTCCTTGGACACAGTGCTCCAAGGGACATAGGCCCTATGAGCAACGAAATGTGTCCCCACATTATACAGCCATGATGGTAGAAGCAGTTTAAGCAGATTCATGCACAAACAAATATGGAGGTGCCACAGAGGATTCTTCGGAGCGATCTTGGTGAAGAAGCTGTTACTGGTGTTTCCAGACTGGACGTTTTTCCCAGGCCCAAATTGGGTTCCTTTGATCCAGGGTGAAAGCTGTTTTCAAGTGATCCAGGGTCAACCTGAAATCAGCAGTCTGGGGTTCGCTTCCAGCAAACTAATGCTAGTGGTCAACTGCAAGTGTAGAAGCTACCTGTTTTCCGTGCCCCATGTGATTTGATGCCATAATTATTTTGATAGGATGCACCAGTTACATCCAAAGTATGTCCGATCTGAACAATAGGCCTGCTTTGCCAATATCTTCAAAATGGTTGGAGGGGTCCATTCATTGACCATTGACCATTCAAAGCATTCTTCATCTCTTTCTAATCCATGGCATACATCATGCTACATGCCTGGTGGCCTTCTTGAATCCACTCACCACATCCTTTACAAGCCCCGAATGTGGAGCCCCGACCTCTCCGTGAACTGGGCAGCTATCAGGAGCCTGAAAATAACTGATCTATGGTCCTCCCGAAATCAGTGGTCTTGGGTTCGCTTCTAGCAAACTTTGTGATGATGGTGTGGAAATGATTGTTGTGGACCACAGAGGTGATGGGTCATGAATCCAGAAGGTGCTGTTCCAGCCACTTAAGTGTTTAAATCCAAGGAATAAAGAAGCATCAAATGAAGCTACCATTTTTTTCAAACTTTGGACCATTAACCAATTGGAACTTGACCTTCACATTTATCCAGTCCGTGAGGTGAACACACACACTAGGGGGCAGTGAGAACACTTGTCTGGAGCAGTGGGCAGCCCTATCTGTGATAGCTAGGAAGCTGTTGTGGGTTAGGCGCCTTGCTCAAGGGCATTCCAGTCGCGTCCTATCGGTTCAGGGAACCAAACCAGCTGGTTTGAACCTCCAGACCAAGACTGCCCAAACACATCATCAGACTGGCGATGACAAAACGGATCAAATGACATCATACATGCAGCACGTTAAAGCCTGATGCCCCCCGTCCCTGTGTTACCAGCATGCAGATTGTTAATGTATGGAATTGCGCAATCCAAAAAATTCAAGGTCTGTATGGAAGTCTTGGGTCTTAATGCAAACCAGCCCCTCGATATCGAGTCTCTCAGCTAAACAAGCCCTGAATTGGTCCTGGGTGTGGACTCGAGTATTCGGAACAAGTGTGAAAACCCCCCAAATGTTTGGTTTCAATCCAGGGGTTTCCTTTTAAAAGGCTCTTGGGAAAGCAAAAGGCATTCCAGAGAACCTTTTCGGTCATCTTTAAGAGCGCCGTGTCTCTTATAAGGGTCAGTATTGGATTGTGTAAGGCTCAGTTCCGTCTCAGACTAGGCCAGTGCCAAGTGGAATAAGTCAGGGTGAGTTCCTTGGCAGTCTACACTTGTTATGCATCTAGCCAGCTAAGTGGCCACTAATAAATAACAGATATTATTTGTTTGAAATATAAATATAACAGACCGCAACAGTGACTGATTTGGTGCTATTGTTATTTTCATAGGACAGAGCAGTTACATCTAAAGTACGGCAGATCTAAATAATGGCCCTAATTCACCAATATGACGTGAAACTCCAATTATGAAAACAATGGTGGAAAAAAAATGGCTTAAGTTGGTTTAGATAAAGTTCCTTCTCAAAAAGTGTTGGTTGGCCCAACGCTATTGAGCATTCGAAGCATTCTTCATGTCTTTCTAATCCACGGTGTAAATGCTACGTGCCTGGTGGCCTCCTTGAACCCACTCACCCCTTCCTTTACGAGCCCTGACCGTGGAGCCGCCGCTCTCTCCGAGAACTGGGCACCTATCAGGGGTCTGCAAATAACTGCAGCCTGGCTGTGAATTCACACTGCAGAGGGTGAGGCCAGGCCAGGGTGCTGGGTGCTGCATTGAGGGACTCAGCTGCCGAATTGCTGAAGCATTACTGCACAAGTAACAAGTTCTGCAAGCGTCCTGTTTGCAGCCCCACGGTTATCACATGAGAAACTTGCTGAGATTAGAAGACGGCTAATAAGGGGCCGCAAAATCCTTGGCCGTCGCTTTAGCACTGAAGGAGCTGCTCCACTTGACAGCTGTTCATAACCTACTTCCACTTTTTGGCTCGCACTTCTTGAAAACACGCAAAGGAGGACATTGCACACAGTTACCCTGGTAGACCAACGAGATGACAAACAGTCCGGCTGGCCTGGAACCCAATGCAATGCAATGCAATCCCTTGGAAATGCCCAATGGGATAACAGCCTTGGGAAATAGTTTCCTCATCGGTGCAAGGAATTGACACAATTGTACAATGAATGACCAGCACACTGTCCCTCCTTCCAGGTCAACATACAGTACATGCAACTACTGGACAACTATGAGACTCTGCATGCATGCGGCTTAGCCAATGCAGGAAAGCTAAGTTTAGGAGTCCATGGAATCTGAAGTGAGCTTAGACATTTCCCAAGTGAGTTCCCAAATGCAAGCCGGGCTAATTGACCGTCAGCTCCAAAGAACATACAGTACATCCAACTACTAGACAGATATAAGACTCTCAGAAGTTGAAGGAATCCAAAGTGGGATTAGATATCTTTCCCAGGTCCCAAGTGCAAACCAGACTACTCGACCGACAGCTCCAAAGCAAGCTGCAGCACATGCAACTGTGTTACAGCAAGCAGCAGGGAAACATGCTCGTGAATGATGTGGCAAGACCGACGTGAGTCATGAGTCAACGTGGCCCAAACTTTCTTCTCTCAGGAGCTTCTAACCATGCCAAAAACTGACCCCTCTTAACATGGTCACCAGAAACCAGTTATACGTTCATCCATCTGGAGACCAACTGGTCCCAGAACCAAGGCAACACAAAGAGCGCTTGACCAAAGAAGGGTAGCTGTGTCTCACCTGCTTGTCTTTTGAGTCTCCCTCCTGTATGCCTGTGTACCTCAGACGTCAACGAAGCTCCGAGCAGCCTGGGGACGGCAGAATCGACTCAAGGCGAGTAAGTAGCATGTCACGCGTTGCATTGTGGGATGGCTGGGGTCAGTTCCTCCTCTCTCTCTCTCTCGAGCAAGCACTCTCTCTCTCTCTCTCTCGCTACTCCTCTCTGCAGGTTTAGCCCAGCCCAGAATTAGCCTCTACACCACTGGCACCAATGCTGCTCAGGTTACTATAGCAACAGGCTCTCTCTCTCTCTCTCTCTCTCTCTCTCTCTCTCTCTCTCTCTACCCCTCCATCTTCTGCCTGTGTATACGCTCGTGGGGTTTCCAAAGGAAACAAGACCAGACCTGTTGAATGCGTTTGCTGTCGTCCCCCTAGTTCCCTCCCCGCACACCCCACCCCCCTCAGAAGGTACCATGGTACTATTGGAGGAATAAAAGAGAAGGAGGGAAAAAAAAAAAACCAGAAGGAAGTAGATAGAGGTGGACGTAAGCATGAGCGAGAGAGGGGTGTGAGATAAGGTAAGCGTGTTGGAGAGAGGAGGGGCTCGTATTCAGGGCACCATGTCAGCACTCTGCTGCTTACTTTAACGGTCTTAACCCCGCACTAATCAGCGCGACAGCATCTGTCTCTGCCTCGCCAAGGCCCCTGCGCTGTCTGCACCGCCTGCACGTACTCGCACACTCACATCCATGCGAGCACGTGCACATACACACACATAGGAGAATGCATTGAAGGTGTAGGATACAGACTCTTTGCTAAGAGACCACATTAAATCAATGGCTGAGCCAATGAGCCAATCAGAAACGCTACACAACGCTATCAGTCAAAAGTTTTATCAGTCCGGCTAAATGGATGTTGTTGGTGATCTTTAAGACTCTACAGGCTTCCCCTTAACAGCTCCAACTAATGAGATGTCTGAACCAATAGATATCCAGATATACCACACGGCCTGGCCAATCAAAACTCAGACTCGAATATTTAATTGGGCAGCCTTTAGCTTTGATCACGGCATGCGTTCGCTGTGGCATCGTTTCCACCAGCTCCTGCAATGCCACAACATTTATTACTGTCCAGAGCTGCATTCACTTTCCCCAAGACCTTGATGGGACCGGTGATGGGAGCTTTGGACCACTGCAGAGTCTTCTCCAGCACATCCCAAAGATTCCCAGTGTGGTTCAGGTCTGGACTCATGCTCGCTGAACCACTCTTGAGCCAGATGAATCCTGGCCTTGTCATCTTGGATGGATCCTTGATGGAATAACCAGGTGGTTCAGGATATCCAGGTAGTCAGCTGACTTCATTGTTTGGGCACATAACGTTGCTGAACCTGGACCTAACCCACTGGAGCAACCCCAGATCATAGCACTGCCCCCACAGGCTTGTACAGTAGGCAGTAGGCATGATGGGTGCATCACTTCAGCCGCCTCTCTTCCTACCCTGATGCGCCCATCACTCTGGAACAGGGTAAATCTGGACCCATCAGACCACACGAGCTAATTCCTTTGCTCCAGAGTCCAATCTTGGTCATTTTTGCCGGTTAGCCTCACCACAATTGGTTTTCTTAAGGCTACACAGCTGTTTAGTCCCGATCCCTTGAGTTCCCTTCGCACTGTGCGTGTGGAGATGCTTTACTTTCACCGATAAACATTTCGCTGAGTTCTACAGCTGTTTATCCACGATTTGATTTCACCAAACGTTTAAGTGATCGGCCATCACCATCATTCAAGTTTTTTTTCAACCACATTCCTTCCTCGAAGATGTTTCCCCACTGTCCTTTCAGTTTTAATGATGTTGGACAGTTCTTAACCCGATTTTAGTCATTTCAGCAACTTCCTTTTTTTTCTTTGTTTGTTTTCTCTGCTTGGTGGATGCCAATAATTTGACCCTGCTGAAACAGATCAACATCTTTTCCAAGACCACAGGACGTGTCTTTCGACATCTCATTTAACAAATGTGAAGCTACTCCCTCCTTCATTAGGGGTAAGTGCCTTGTTGCCAGCTGAAACATAATCACCCATGCAGTAATTATCCACCTTTAATGTATATGTGCAAACCTTTATCTCTTATACTGCACAGTTTAAAGCCTCCACAGACAGGAATTAAACACTTGACATCGTGAGACATGCAATTCAAGTTTCACACTCAGCAGTGCATGTGGTGT
>JAMWET010003855.1:360000-390000 GCA_024036415.1 Prochilodus magdalenae
GATTATAGATAGACAGACAGACAGACAGACAGATAGATAGATAAATAGATACATAGACAGACAGACAGACAGACAGACAGACAGATAGATAGATAGATAGATAGATAGATAGATAGATAGATAGATAGATAGATAGATAGATAGATAGATAGATAGATAGATAGATAGATAGATACAAAGATAGACAGACAGACAGATACATAGATAGATAGATAGATAGATAGATAGATAGATAGATAGATAGATAGATAGATAGATAGACAGACAGACAGACAGACAGACAGACAGACAGATAGATAGATAGATAGATAGATAGATAGATAGATAGATAGATAGATAGACACAGACAGACAAATACATAGATAGACAGACAGACAGATACATAGACAGACAGACAGACAGACAGACAGACAGACAGACAGATAGATAGATAGATAGATAGATAGATAGATAGATAGATAGATAGATAGATAGATAGATAGATAGATAGATAGAATAGTGGTTAAAGCAACACTACCTGTGATTCTCTCTCCTGTGACCAGTTCAAGAAGAAGCCATTGGTCTGCTGGACCCATCAATCACCAGGCCCAGTGGGGTCATGCATCGATTACACTGTCCATCCCTCCTTTCTTTCCTTCCTAGAGTGTAATTAATGCTTGTTAATATAAGCGGTGTTAATGTGCTTGATAATGTTAATGGTGGTTTACTGTACATGCCCTAAAATGTAGCTGTAGGGCCGTGCAGCTCGGGGTTGCACAGACGTTACTGCGTTAAGCTTGATGTTGATCACGTGATTATGATATTAACAACATGGATGCCTTAGAGATGACAACGGGTAAGGAGCCTGACGACTTCAGGGTCCATTTCTCAGGTTTCCTGACTAGAAAACCACTGAAATACATTGAGAAGGTCCAAAGTGAATGCGTATTTACGAGATTCAGTGTTATCCATGACTCCACAGAATCCAACCGAGGGCTTGCATCAGGGTTACATCATGCTAACCTGTCAAGTGTGGCTCTGTTCTAACGTTTCTTTGTCAGTCAGTGGTTGGAGAAGCAGCATAACGGTCTATAATCCTGTATAGTTTGAAATCGCTTGCTCGTAGTTTAGCTGAGTTGCTCTAAATTTGGACCTCCGCCCTTGGTGGACCATCTCAGCGAGGCCACTCATGGTGCACCCAAGTTGGCTTCACATCTGTGAGACAGGATCCGTATCTCCGGTTCCCTGAAGGCTAGCAGTGATGGAAAGGGTAAGTCAATCTACAGAGCTTCAAATTTCAGATACTGAACATTGTAAGCTCCAGTTTTCTGAAGACTACTACAAAAAGTCATGTGTGGTTGGAGACGTAGCATAGCGCTCTATGATCCTGTATAGTTTGACACCGGTTGCCCTTAGTTACGCTGAGTTAAAGTGCTCTAAATTTCTCAGGTTCTTTGGATCCCTGCCTCTAGTGGACCATCTCAGCGAGGCTACTTACGGTGCGCCCAAGTTGGATGCATATCTGTGAGACTCTACAGGGTCCGTACCTCCGGTTCCGTGAAGGCTAGCAGTGATGGAAAGAGTACGTCAATCTACAGAGCTTCAAATTTGAAATACCGAACTCTGTAATCTCCATGTCCTGCAGACTACTATAGAAAGTCATGTGAGCTTGTAGAGGAAGCATAACACTCTATAACCAACAGTTGAAACAGTTAGCTCTTATATTAGCTGGGTTATGTATTCCTCTTGCTCTCTGGATCTCCACTACGTACCTCCGGTTCCCTGGAAGGCTAGCAATGTGACCGAGGGCTCACTGGAAATGTTTGGTGTTGTGCTAGCACTTCTGTAGATCTAACATCTTAGTTGGTCTACAAGGCTAAATTCCTCGGGTTCTATGAACGCTCTAAATTTCTCTAGCTCTCTGGGTTCCCACTGCGATCCAACATCTCATCAAGGCCACCTATAGCGGATAGTCGGATATGCAAAACACTGTGGGGCCCATACCTTTGCTTTCCTGAAGGCTAGCAATGCAATCCAGGCCCTGTTGGAAAGGTCCAAGGTGAATGCATATTTGTGAGAGTCGGTCTTCAAACTTCAGATACTGAACATTCCTATCTTTGGTTTCCTGAATACTACAGTGAAAAGGCTTTGTGTTTGGAGATGGTGCATAGCTCTATAATCCTGGACAGTCTGGTTGCTGTGGAGTAATGGCGCTCTAAATTTCTCTGGCTCTCTCTGAATCTCAACTGCGGATGAACATCATAGCCAGGCCATCTACGGTGCGCCCGAGTAGGACGCAGTCTACGAGATACGGTGGGGCACATATCTGTGGTTCCCCAAAGACAACATGTGGAACTCACGAATTGCAGGGTTGCAGGGTGCAAAGCATTTCGTTGTTTTATACCGGATGCCATGAGCAATTAGTCGCTGTCAGCTTTACTTTCATCATGTTACTGTGCAGTTGTGTTCAAGTTGGCAGATAGTCCCAAAAGAAATGGTGCTGAAACTGATGGTTTTGGATAGCGAATGGTTATGGTTACTGTCCAAAGACAAGGACGTATCTCCATAGTGGTAATGGTAACAGGAGAGGACCAAACTGTTCCTTACTTTCAATGCAAGTTAATACAAAGTGATTTTATCCCAGTCTTTTTCTTCCAGCATTTCTATTATTCCATTTATCATGGAATTTTGCTTTCTTTGGGGTGGCCGACGTCCAGATAGTATAAGAGGTGAGCCAGCAACTAGAGGGTTGCGGATTCTAATCCCAGGACTGATTGGGTTGTTCCCTTGGGCCCCTGGTGTTGCTGCTCCTCTGCCGATCGCTGTGATGCTCCCAGAACTTGTCAGCTGTATGCCAAATTTCCTTTTTGGGATCAATAAAGTACGGAACAACTAAGTTTCTTAAAGGAAAAGTTTCGGGTAACCTCAAATGAACCCACTCGTTTGGTTTCCAACACCGTATGACACACTGTCGTCTTTTTAAACTCGGGCAAAAGCATGTTCCGTAACTAAGACACTGAACATCTTCCTGGAAGTCCTTCTGGAGAAGCCAGGGTGTGAACCAACGAGACGCTGACAATACGGCACATTCAACTTCACAAGAAGTAGGGTCAGGCCCGTCCACAGCGCAGTCACGACTTGTGCAACGTTCTGTCTCTGCCCACATTCCTTTAAACACATTGAGACTTGCTAGCGTACTTACGGGCATACGGCACAACAAAGAGCAGCACATTTGACACAGCAGCCAAATAAAATGTCTGTCGTCCCACTGGAAGGTTCCTCCCACCCGAATCCTGCTTCTGGAGTCTGTATCCATGGGAACGAGCAGCAGGCCAGAGGATTGATTGGGGGAATTCCTGTCGAGAGCTAATGATTAAATTGGACGCTCTAGGGAGAGCTAAAAGAGAACATCGGCCGCTTAAAGAGCCAGGTGTGTCCGAACACACCCAAGCGTGGCTGTCATTGTCCGGTGTCTTTGTTTGTCTTTGTAATCTGCACCAGAGTCCAATCAAATGTGCTGGCTGCAGCTTTGTCTTAAGTCATTGCTAAATCTTCTCCCTGAGCTAAACAATTATGAGTTCATTCTTCTGGCACTGTCTCAACCAGTGGTCCTCTAATACCGAAGGAAATGCTGCAAGTTTGCTCTTCTAGTAGAGGATGAAAGCAAGACTGCGTCCTTGTGCCATTTTCCCAAAGATGGACAAACTACACAAACCCTGTAGTTGAGTTAAAGTATTGATGCCCAGGGTAAAACACCCCTCCAGTGTCAGTAGAAGTTACTCCATTACACTTGTTAACACATTACACTTACTGAGTTACTGTACACCAACACGCTACTTACAGTACACTAACACATTACACTTACTGAGTTACTGTACACCAACACACTACTTACAGTACACTAACACATTACACTTACTGAGTTACTGCACACCAACACACTACCTACAATACACTAACACATTACACTTACTGAGTTACTGTACACCAACACGCTACTTACAGCACACTAACGCATTGCACTTACTGAGTTACTGTACACCAACACGCTACTTACAGTACACTAACACATTACACTTACTGAGTTACTGCACACCAACACGCTACTTACAGTACACTAACGCATTACACTTACTGAGTTACTGTACACCAAAACGCTACTTACAGTACACTAACACATTACACTTATTGAGTTACTGTACACCAACACGCTACTTACAGCACACTAACGCATTACACTTACTGAGTTACTGTACACCTACACGCTACTTACAGCACACTAACGCATTGCACTTACTGAGTTACTGTACACCAACACGCTACTTACAGTACACTAACACATTACACTTACTGAGTTACTGCACACCAACACGCTACTCACAGTACACTAACACATTACACTTACTGAGGTACTGTACACCAACACACTACTTACAGTACACTAACACATTACACTTACTGAGTTACTGTACACCTACACACTACTCACAGCACACTAACGCATTACACTTACTGAGTTACTGTACACCAACACGCTACTTACAGCACACTACCACATTACACTTACTGAGTTACTGTACACCAACACGCTACTTACAGCACACTAACGCATTACACTTACTGAGTTACTGTACACCAACACGCTACTTACAGTACACTAACACATTACACTTACTGAGTTACTGTACACCAACACACTACTTACAGCACACTAACACATTACACTTACTGAGTTACTGTACACCTACACACTACTCACAGCACACTAACGCATTACACTTACTGAGTTACTGTACACCAACACGCTACTTACAGCACACTACCACATTACACTTACTGAGTTACTGTACACCAACACGCTACTTACAGCACACTAACGCATTACACTTACTGAGTTACTGTACACCAACACACTACTTACAGCACACTAACACATTACACTTACTGAGTTACTGTACACCAACACACTACTTACAGTACACTAACACATTACACTTACTGAGTTACTGTACACCAACACACTACTTACAGTACACTAACGCATTACACTTACTGAGTTACTGTACACCAACACACTACTTACAGCACACTAACACATTACACTTACTGAGTTACTGTAAACAACTGCGTTTTTGTGACCGGCAAAGTATAATGACCACCAAAGCGGTCTTGTACAGTGACCCAAGAGCGTTCTCAACCTCACTGTAGCGCAGTAGTGAACATTGTGTACCAGTTCATGCAGTGGACTAGTCCAAATTCTTTCTTGGGTATAAGTGTTGTCTGAACTGTTGGGGTTTTGGAATTAGCATTAGCCTAACATGGGCACCACACCAACAAGGAAAACCCTAGACCAGCTGGAGCAGATAACATGAGAGAATGTAATACCTCTGAGGGAATCATCTCAAAATAAAGATTTCTAAATTAGTAATTATATAAAATTAGTAATGAAGAGGCTCTGTTAAATTTAGGGCCTCTTAGGACCTTGAAGCCTCTATAGGCCTTTTGGAGAAAACTCCAAGTTCTTCCAGACACTCTGTGGACTCTACAGGTGATTATCTGGGCTGGATAGAGGTAGACTAGAGCGGCCATAGTCAAGATCACCTACAAGAAGACCCAAAGTCAGGGTGGGTTTCAGTCCAGAGTTACAGCCTGGCTAGGAAATAGCCATTCATGCACAAGGCTAATTGGAGAGTGACAATGGTGGCTAACTGAGATCTTCCCATTACCCAGATGGAGAAGTCTGATGCTCAACCTGAGAATTATCAAGCTTGGAACCGTTTCTCTTTTGCACTAAACGCAGTAGCTTCTCTCGGGACTTGTCTTCTCAAATCAAGTGGCTTTTTTTAATCGTTAGTTGAGTCTAACAACTGGGAAAACTTGGTTAGTCCCAACCAGTCCCAAATTCCAGCATTGCCTGATGGACAGAGACGCAAGAATATGGGATACCCATATGACACAAATGACCTGAGAGCTGAAAATGGCTTCAGTTTTCGTGTTTCACCTTCAATAATGCATTCGGGTGGTGCTGGCAAATCAAAGCCAATTTGGGCATTGCATGAAGAAGCGAAGCAATATGTAGCACCGTCAATGCTGGGCCCTCGGGGCTACTGTTAGAAAGCAATTGGTCTATTTATACGTTGTTCGGTTTTGATTTTGCTATTTTGTACTATTAAAATATTTCATATTTGGTTGGAACCCCCATAAACCCCCCCCCACACACACTTTCCTACCATGAGTTTGGTCTGTGATCACAGTCTTGATTAGTCAAATATACTGTATACCTTAAATAGCATATACAGTCCAGTCATTGGCCACTTTATCGGAAACCCTGGCTTTTGTAGCACCACATTGCCAATGTACAGTTATAGACTACTACCTCTTAAGTGGACCACTCTTAACTTAGTAGTAATGCTGATGGGTGTCAACCCCAGCGGGAGCCCACTGTACATGTACCACAAACCCCATCCATGTCCATGTTGCTGTGCTGAGAATGGTCCACCGTCCAAACCTGGTTCATCTGGTCATCACAACAGCATCCCTAAGCTTGATGTTTCTAATACACTGGCCAGTGCGTGGAAATAGAAGAAGCAGATGATTGGACTACATGAGGAAGCACTCAGTGCATGCTGCATGCCAGCATCTCATCTTCGGCAAGACCCCCGTCTCATGCTTTATGGGTCTCTCCGAGAAAGATAGGGTGCACACAGTGTAGCATGCTGTTTCATTAAATTCAGCATCACTATAATTCATTCTCTTGCAACACTGCATAAGACCCTTCAAAAGTATATTAAACTCCCCCCACGCCCCTACGCCTCATCATCCCTCATATTACACAGTCCTGTACTACTGCTCGGTGGCTCCCCCCTCCCCCCGTCCCACTGTGTAAATAAGTAATAGATAAAAAGAAATAATCCAAAACAAATTACGGGATCCAGAATGGACCTCTGGGGGTTACATGTAGCGCCTACAGCATGTACAGAACTCCTTTGCCATCTTGCCTTTTTTGCTAGGAGTCATGTGTACTGCATTCTGGCAGTGCAGGAAGTGGGTTAATTCTCTTTTCGGGTTAAAGAAGAAAACTCCTTTAGCTCTCCAAACCCCATTAACACTTGTCAGCAGGCCCTCTATTGGCCATCTCCATATACGCTACTATACATCAAAGCCCATCTCAGTAACTTTGTGGTTGGTGTAGCTCAGCAGATAACACCACTACCCACCAAGTAGTCAACACCACATGTGGAAGAATGGGGTTTGAATCCCGGTCTGGGTGACTATGCTGTGCTACACCAATAAGAGTCCTTGGGCAAGACTCCTAACACTACATAGGCCCACCTGTAATATGATTAACCTTGTAAGTTGCTCTGGATAAGAGCGTCAGGTAAATGTAACGTTGTGTCTTGTGATGGTTTCATTATACTCCCAGAAGGAATCATGTCTCTATACACCCAGAAGGAATCAACCGACAGGAAGGAAGCTTGGTACCTCAGGTTTAATGCTTGGTTGCACATGTGACGTGAGCAAAGATGGGCCTTGACCTGTACCTGACTGACCCAACAGCCACAGCTGCAGATATGCAGCCAGCAGTGATCCTTCCATGAGTCATCCTGGTAGTGCCAGCACCTTCGGCAGACGGCTGCACCACTCCGTAGGTTACGTGCACATGCACGGTTCCCTGAATAGTGCATTAACATCACTAACTGTCATGGAGTGACTCAGAATGGCAATGGGTCATCTTCAGTGACGAGGCCCGCTTTTGTCTTTTCCTCAGCATCAAGATTAGCGGTTTGTTGTCACAAGTCACACGTCCAGAAGCCCTGGTGTCACTCCACCTTCACCCCTACTGCACCATCTGTAGGAACTGTGTGAGGATATTCAAGCTGCATTGGTTGGATTATCACAGGACACTATTAGGAACCTCTACAACTCCATGCCGAGATGTCTGGCATGTTGAATTAGCAAACATGGCGGCCCAACCTCATACTAACAGACAGACTTCTGTATGTGTAGCTCAATAAATATTCTCCATATCAGTCATAATGTATCTTCATTTATTGTTCCTGGTAACCTTTATCTTCCGTCCCAATAGCACTACAATCCCACACTTCCTTCTGGGTGCAGCTATTATTTTAATCATGAGTCTATATGGGGACCTGACCATCCCACCCATATAGGCTAATTGGACAGCTCGTTCCAAAACCATAGATATCAACATGGTGCCCCCTCCTTTGTGGTCATAACAGCCTCCACTATTCTGGGAAGGCTGTCGGCAGTTTGGAGTTCGTCTGTGGAAATTTGTGCCCAGCAGATCATTTGTGAGGTCAGGCACTGACATTTGACGAGAAGGCCTGGCTTACAACCGACATTCCAAATTCATCCCCAAAAATGTTCAGTGGGATTGAGGTCAGGGCTTTGTGCAGACCACTGAAGTGCATCTGCACGAAACTCATCAAAATCTTTATGGAGCTCACTTTGTGCACACGGGCACAGTCATGTTGGAACAGGAAAGGGCCTTTCCCAAACTGCTGCCACAAGCTCTGAAACAGCCCCAGACCATTACCCCTCCACCAGCCTTTATTGTTTGTACTATGCATTCCTGTAGTTGGCATTCTCCTGCCAGACCCAGATTCGTCTATCGGACTGCCAGATAGCAAAGCGTGAATCATCACTCCGGGGAACTGGTTTCCACGGTCCGGAGTCCAGGGCATGCATTACACCATTCCAGCTAATGCTTGGCATTGTGCATAGTGAACCTATGCAGGTGTGCCAAGGAAACCACTTTCATGAAGCTCCTGATACAGTTTTTGAGCTGATGTTGTTTCTAGAGGCAGTTTGGAACTACTGAGTGACGTAGCAGAGGATTCCAGCACTGCGCAGTGAGTTAGCATGGTCTACTGCCTCAATGCTAAGCTGTTAGCAGAGCAGACCTTAAGATGGCTATGTGTTTGATTTTACACACCTGTTAGCGATGAGTGTGGTCATTTGGTGGGGTGGCCACAAAATTACATGATGTGCAATGTAAATATTCCCACAGTTTGAGCTAGCTTTTGCCTGGTGGGTTCTCGTTTGCGTCATTACGTCTTCAATATACACGGTTTAGTAATTTGCAAACACACAGAGGCATAAACAGACTAAAGCTATGTTCAGGCTGCCTGCCCAAATCCAACTTTTGGCACATCCGGATTGTATCCAGATTGAATTTGGATAGTCTAGACAGCAAACAATAGCGCACAAAGTCCAAAGTTGGCTAATCGGATCCAAGTCCACATATTTGGGTGCTTTGAAATGTGATTCCAATCTGAATCCAATTTTTACAGATGTGCCTCAGTCTGGAACTTCCAGGCACTCAAATTGGATTTCACGGTCTGTTGTCCTTTACTCACAACATGCCAAACTATGACAACAATGTGAAATCTAGAGTGACAGAGGAGATGGGATTAAGGAAGAGGGCCAAAGCGTTGGGAACTGTGACTTGACGAAGTGATGAGGGTGAAACTTGACGGAGTTTGGAGGGCGAAATGATCCAGCTCTCCGGCTTCTGCGTACGAAAGCTACATCACCAGTGTGGCTACGGAGTTACTGACTACGTCTTTACCAAAGCAACCTCAGTAGATGGGTTGGTGATATCTGGATACACCATTCCGATCTGATCCCTTACAGATAACAGAGCAGGCAGTTGTCTTAAAAGATCTGATCTGAAAAGCAAATCCAATGTGCCAACAATACGAAAGCAGCCTAATTCTCAGATGTAACTGGATGGACTGAACTGTCAGGGACTAAAGGCCCGCCCAGGGTGTTTCCTGCCCTCCACCCAAAGAGCACTGGGATAGACTTCAGCACCATCCGCGACCCAGAAGCATAAGTGAATGAACAAACTAGAAGGACTCTCTCTTTAATTCTGGTGGAGTGAAAATTCATAAACTCGCTAGTAAAGCAGAAATACTCAAACATGCTAGTTAAGATGTTTGCGCTCCTGCAATCTGCCAGGTTCCTGGTTTTCCATTCCCTTTATCGCATATATCGTAGATTGAATACAGACGGGAATCTGAACTGAGTCATTTAAAAGGACTGAGCCTCAAGTGGAGCGCTCACTAATCATTCCATGAGTCCACACATTGGAATACCTCAGGGTTATGACCCCTATGTGGGTCAAAGCACACTCTAAATAGGTTTCAGTTTTTAACCAGGAAAGATTTAAACTGAGGTGATCTGGTGCCGCTTCATGTATTAGCATTAAACACCTTGCTGCTGTTAGACCAGGTGAAAACAGAATGTGTTGATTGGTCTGAAAATCCAGTTACACCTAAATTCGGTCCCTTTACAGGTGATCTAAAGATACCTGAGATTAAGTTCGGAGTTAGAGAATCTACCACGCTCAACTGAAGTTCATTTGGGGGTTGGTGTAACACCAATACCTGCCAGGGAGCCACCACCACAGGATGGTCAACATGATTCCTACGTAATGGCCTACAGGACTTTCATAGAATGAGCAATAGGATCTCAGATTTTCAATAAAATAGCTATACGATTATCAATAATATTCCTACAGGATGATCAACAGGATTGCTATGGTATGTGCTATTGGATTCCCAATGGATGTTCAATAGAATCCAACGGGATGTCCAAAGGGACTCCTAAAATAATTCCTATGGTACATTTTACCATTTTATCGGATTTATTGACTAATTCGATCTCATAAATAAATTTTCCAAACTAATACTTAATTATAGTAATGAGGTATGGTGTATGCTGCTGTGCTGTTCTACACAACACGAGGTAGCATTGCTGTTTTAGCTGCACTGGTTTAGAACTTCAGTTGAGCTTGATCCTGATAGCATAGCTTGCCAATTAGCAAGTAGCACATACCCTGCTAATACTGGTCAGGCAAACATTCACAGAGACACGACACGGCGGCATTTGTGCCACATCTTCCTTCGGATTGATTTGTCGTGGCCGGCACACGTTGTGCTTAATTCCATGTGAAACTGTACCTCAGGGCAAAACTCCTAATTGCTGAGGCTACTGTGTACTCATGCCTGTGCTGGGTAGCATGCTGTTTCTGCTGTTTATATTTGCCTCTGCTGATTCCTTGTGCATTCTGTGCGTCGTTCCTTCCCATTACTCTCAGTTTGGCTTTACTTACTTTTGCCGATTCCAAGTCTTCAAAGTACCTGCGATCTCGACCTTTAGAGGTAGCTGAACTTGCCTGTGAATGGGGTCATGAAGTTGTTGAATTCGAAGCCATTTGGTTAGCAACCGGTTGCTAATTAATCGGCTGCCTGTCATTTTTGATCAAATGTTGAATAAAAAAGAATGACAGAAGAACGACAGAACTTCTTCAATGTCCTTGCTGGTGGTAGGGTTGCCACTTTTCAGAAATGCACATACAGGACGCGGTTGAGGAGTTCATGTGTTAGTGACAGATGTGTATTGGACATTTATCGAAATACAGAACAAATCGCGTCCCGTATTTGAGTCCGGGGCTCATTTTATACGATTCCCTATTTTACGGGACGGGTGGCGACCCTAGCTGATGGTATATTCTGACAAATCTTAATCTCTGAATGCAACCTCCTATTTCAACTTCTCTCTTTGGAGTCTTCTGGCTCATCTTCTGGCCTAGTCAAGACAGCATCAACATTTCTGGACACTTGATTTCGATCACTGTAACCCGGCAATGACATTTGACAGACCTAGCCCAGTCTTCCTTTCTCAGCGGGGTCATTTTGTATGGCACCCTGAGGTTAAGAGAAGATCCCACTAAATAACATACATGCCAAAAAAGACATGCCAGCTAATGCACCATAAAGCTGCATGGCATTTTACAGCACGAGCTCTTTACACCAGACCACCCTCATCAACTAAACCGCTGTGTCAGCCTCACAGTGACACCGTCTATGTGTGCCCGCACTTCGCGAGCTGTTTGTGGGCATGAGCGAGCACGGCTTTATCTCCAGGCAGCAGAGCTAAGAGTTATGGCGCTTGGAGGGTCCATTCCGTCTCAGGTGTTGCCAGCTGAGGTCTCTGCTGTGCCATGCGGTTTTTACACCAGGTAGCCATGCTGATGGGCTCTTTATCATATTAATGAGGTCATCACAGTCCTGGCCACCACCAGACGCTGACTGCCCCAAGTGCCAGGGCGCATAATTCAATAAACAGGGAGAAGGAGAAGGAGTGAGAGAGGGAGAAGGACTTAGAATCCTTTGTGCCTCACACCAGTCTTCAGAGTCTTTCTGGAAATCCATCTTGGCTGTATAGAGAAAAGAGCTGTGGATAATAAGAACAGGGCCTGCTGCCTCCTTCAAGGCTTAGGCTGCCTTCATGTGGTGAAACCATCATTCCATTTTAGTTGCTTAAAACTTAGGAGCACTGAGGAACCCCCCTTTTAGCGTCCAGTCTGAGAATAAGACATTATAAGTTAGTTCTGAGGACATTTGATAATATAAGATCATCCACATCAAAAACTCTGGAATTCAGCTACATATAAAAGTAGCTGGCTTGATTGTCCCAGTATGGACCTTATGACTGAGGCTGTAAAGACACCGAAGAAGAGACCAGATAGCCCTACACCCAGAAGGAAGTGTGGGATCGCAGTGCCATTGGGAAGGAAGATGAAGGTTACCAGCACCAACAGATAATGAATTTAGACTGATATGGGTAATACTTATTGAGCTACACATACAGAAGTAGTGTCTCTCGGTATGGCTAATGCAACATGCCAGACGTCTCAACATGGAGTTGTAGAGGTTCCTAATGGTGTCCTGTGATAATCCATCCCATGCAGTCTGAATATTCTCACACAGTTCCTGCAGATGGTGCAGTAGGGGTGGAGGTGGAATGACACCAGGACTTCTGGACGTGGGGCACATGACTACGAACCATTTCATCTTGGTGCTGACCACGGTGCCTCCACACATGGATTCATTGGTTGTCTCCACCACAAAAGCAGGACTCATCAGTGAAGATGACCTGCTGCCATTCTGAGTCACTCCATGCCACTCTGGCACGACACCATTGCAGTCTTTGGTGACGTTGACGTGGTAAGGGTACTCATCGTAATGGTCTGTGGGCATGTAGTCCTGTATCATCCTGCTGGCTGCCAATGGTGCTGCACTAACAGATTGATGCATCGTGGAGGGCATTACTGATGAGGTCCATCCTTGCTTACACCACATGCATAAGAGTGTACATCATTTGCATATCCCATGATGTCAAACCTACCCAACAAGTTTCATTCCTGTCCTTTGATTCTTTCTGAGTGCAACTATTAGGTGATTGGTGTAGCTCAGTGGATAACACCACTACCCGCCAAGTAGCCACCACCACACGTGGGAGACTGGGGTTCGAATCCCAGGCTCAGTGACTATGCAGTGCTACACCAATAAGAGTCTGTGGGCAAGACTCCTAACACTACATTGGCCTACATGTAAAATGATTAACCTTGTCCGTCGCTCTGGATAAGAGCGTCAGCTAAATACCGTAAATGTAAATTTGCGAAACTAGTTTCTGATGATGAGTGTATTTCGAACAGCTGCTTATGCCACCATTCCCTGTGCTACCCTGACAGCCAGTCTTATACCTAAGCACTTCATAGTGTGGTCAGATCCTCGTTGGCATTGTTTAGTTGGATATGCAATCATGGACATACCATAAAAAGACATTTCCACCAAACATACTCAGCCCTAGGCTAACTAACACGAGGGCTTTAGAAGCAGCTACACCTGCTGTATAACCCCTGCCAGAAATCAGTCCTGGCAATAAACCTGGATGAGGACAAATGTTATGAGCTTTCAAAATGAGCCCAGATGTCCAGAACACAGACCCTAAGCAGAAAGTCCCTAGGACATACAGAGTAGTAAACTCTGCCGGTTTCATCATCTCCGCATTAGAGAACAGCGAGCTGGTGAGCGGGAGGCCTGAGGCTGTAGCTATGTGGCATTTCTTTGAGGCCTAAAGACTCATGAATCCGGTGGACAAAATTACACCAGGGGAATCCATAATCAAAACAAGGAAACAAACAAAGCGGATAAAAATACCAATACTGGGAACTTGAAACAAACAGAGAGAGGAAGGCTTAAAGCCATGGATGCTTCAGAGAGGTCAAAAAGAGTGCAGCAATCCTTTCAAACTGGGATGGGTAGCTTCGTCGATTTTGCTGCTGGAATATACACATGGTAAATTAACAGGATTTAAACTCAACAAAATATTTTGGGTTGTAATGAATATATATATATACAGGGGTTGGACAATGAAACTGAAACACCTGTCATTTTAGTGTGGGAGGTCTCATGGCTAAATTGGACCAGCCTGGTGGCCAATCTTCATTAACTGCACATTGCACCAGTAAGAGCAGAGTGTGAAGGTTCAGTTAGCAGGTAAGAGCACAGTTCTGCTCAAAATACTGCAATGCACACAGCATTATGGGTGACATACCAGAGTTCAAAAGAGGACAGATCGTTGGTGCACGTCTTGCTGGCGCATCTGTGACCAAGACAGCAAGTCTTTGTAATGTATCAAGAGCCACGGTATCCAGGGTAATGTCAGCATACCACCAAGAAGGACGAACCTCCACCAGCATCACGTAGTGACCTGGCCACTATCCTGCAAGAAGAATGGCTTAAACTCCCTCTGACCACTGTGCAGGACGCAGTATATGTCATTCCCAAGATGAACTGACGCTGTATTGGCCACAAAAGGAGGCCCTACACCATACTAATAAATGATTGTGGTCTAAAACCAGGTGTTTCAGTTTCATTGTCCAACCCTTGTATATATTTATATATATATATATTTATATATTAGGGCTGCCCTCTAAAAGTCGACGAATCGAATCGTCAGTCGGCGACCCTTTAAGTCGCCTAAGACCCTTCAAGTCGACTGACATCAGTGACCTGTTTTTCACCATAAAACAGACTAAAGCTTACAAAAATGCACAAGAACTTTAAGAATGTAAAAAGACATTTTAATAATTATTAAAGGGAATAATAAATATATATGTAAGTTCTAGCTGGGCTGTGACGTATCCTTGCTAAAATATTAAATCCACGTGACGACGTGTGCTAACAGTTCACCGCTGAAGGAAGCTAAAGCTGAAAAACACAGGGGGAGGATTGTCTCAGAGAAAGTCTGGAGGAGCTTTTGAAGAGTATCCGAACAAATTAAACCGAATTCTGATCCACATTCGGTCAGACATCCAACACTGCTCCAAACGAGGGAGCTGAAATCGAAGCGGAGACGTTTGTTTTATTATAATTCCGTTATTTTAGAACCTAAATTACAGGTATGTTTATTTATTCGTCTGCAGCTGAGATTATCTTTATTTAAGGATAAATACAGTCACTTAATCTGCCTGCTGATAAACGAGAGATAATTACTTCAGTGCAGGTAATATAATAAACGGTTTCAGGTCTGCCATTCTTCTTTTCATCTAAAATAATTTAAATATGGACTAATCTGGTTTTATTTAGCAGGTCAGTATTTATGAGAGATGAAAGACGAAGGCTCCTCCTACTGAAGAAGCTGTTAGAAGTGAGATTAATAAGACTATAAGCTATAAGCGCTAATGTTTAGCATAACTACGCGCTGCTATGTTCTGTAATTAAAGGCTCCAGTTCAGATCGTTCATCATAAGCCCCGCCTCTTTTAGTTCAGAAATATGTTCTTGTGACTCTGCTGACTTTCTAAATGAGGAGGACTTTAGATCTGAACCGTATGCAGACTGATTTACTGATTACTAGATAACGTACATGGAGAAAAAAACACGAACGAATAGTCGAATCGTCGACCAGGACGGGCCAATCCGATTCGACTGAAAAACTCGGGCACAGCCCTAGTATATATATATTACAATATTATAGTTCTTATTCAAGCAAATGGTTTAATATTACTTCAGTGCCACTAGCATCCTGATGTGAACCTGATTTAGTGAGTTCTGGTTTTTGGGCATATATGAATTTACCGTGTCACCACTTGGACTATGGAACAGTAATTTGGAGTCCCATGACTGTAGACACTACAAATTTGACCTGTTTTGGTTTCAAATATCTCCACATATAGATTCACAGAGGTGGCCTGTATCAGTTGATTGTATCCAGACATTCTTTGTGGTTTATATACACAGTCCAGTGATCTCATAGACTCATGGCTATTCAGGTTTCCCTCATTTCCCTCAAAAGTGAAGACATCAAACTATAAAATATCACTCATGGAATTATACAGTCCACCTTAAACACCTCCAGAAAGGAGCTTTACAGGAGGATCAACCAGCTTTCTTAACCTGCAGTGGAGCTGATATAGAACAAGGTTTATTACTAAGCAGGTTTGGAGCGATTCTATTGGTCGGTCCATCATGAATATTCACTAACCTGAAAGGAGAACTAGAGCTTTTACACTGTGCAGAAAAACAGATCAAAGTTTTACACCACTAAATATATATTAGAGGTGGAGATATGGAGGAGTATCATACTGTGGTACATCAAGAGTGTATGTGGTGTATCAGGATATGGACTGGTTCAGACTCTCATCAGTTGGAGCCATTAAGTGTAAGACTGTAGGGTCTTTTAGTTGGGTGTGTCTAAACTTTTGACTGCTAAAGCAATTTGTTTTTTTGTTTTTTTACATTTCCAACTAATAATTCCATATCCCGATACCTGATTATCATCTGGTCAGATACTAAAATCGGTTTGGATATCTGTATATTTGAATAGCAGTGGCCATCCATTCCAATAAGCCTAATAATCAGGAACAGGCATGGCTAATTAGAGACTAGGCACAGGACTGGGTCACAGTCATATGGCCAGTGCCATAATGGGACAGAGAGGAGCTGAGGGATAATCTGGAAAGCCAGTCTTTGAAGGCAGAACTTTCTCAGAAGCATCTACCTCAGTGACTCCTAGTCTCGAAGTACGGTGGCCTAGATATTCAGATGTTTTTCAAATCTCTAGCAACCCGGGGGAGATATTTCTCAAAGCAGGGTTCATTAGTTAGAAGTCAGTGCTGCTCAATAACTGGAAGGGGTGTAGGGAATCCTGTTGGACAAACCTGAGAGTATCTAGCTAATTGACCTTTCTGGGGTCTGATGTACATGATGTACATTTATTAGACAAGGATGGTTTGAGAGAGAAGGCGGAGCTATAATATAAATACGTATGCATGTCTGTTGTTTAAAGTGACTCAGTGATATTGTCCATAGCAGTAATAAATATTAAGAATATTAATAATAATAAAGTGTCAGAGTGGAGTGGTGTTGGAGGTATTAGCGGTGTTGGAGGTGTTGGTGGTGGTGGTATTGATATAGCCTAATGGCTTGTGGGTAAAAGCTGTTCATTAGCCGGTTAGTTCTGGCCTGGATGCTGCAGTACCTCCTGCCTGATGGCAGTAGGGTAAACAGGCTGTGTGCTGGGTGGCTAAAGTCCAACCGGATCTCTTGGATTTTCCCCAGGCATTAGTATTCTTGTGTGCTGTTTTGCCTAAGGGTGTACCAGCAGAAAGGGAAGAAAGTGGTGGTTGGTGGATGGTGGTTAGTGTGGTGCAACACCACTACGTGCCAGAGAGGATTTGATTCCCGGTATGCTGTGCTACACCAGCAAGAGTCCTTGGGCAAGACTCCTAACACTGCCACGGCCTATCTACATTTACTGCATTTAGCTGACGCTCTTATCCAGAGCGACTTACAAGGTTAATCATATTACAGGTAGGCCGGTGTAGTGTTAGGAGTCTTGCCCAAGGACTCTTATTAGTGTAGCAATGAACCCCAGTCTCTCACATGTAGAGATGGCACTCTGGGTAGTAGTGGTACCCGCTGAGCTACACCAACCACTTCATATGTGTTATATGATTAAGCTGATAGGTCGCTCTGGCTAAGAGCATCAGCTAAAGGCCATGAATGTAAATGTGAAACATAGTTTTTACAATGTTAGCTCAAGGTCGTTCACTAACACCATCCACTAGCGCTACTTTGTACCTCAGGAGGCGATAGTGAGTCACTGTAGCATCTAACGTAAGAGCATAGAGAAGTAGCTGCCCCGATGCCGTATTCACAGTCATGCAGAAGGCCCTTACAGGGAAAGTTTGGCGATTCTATTTTAGCAAGCCTTTAACATTACACATATTTCAAAATATGAGTATAAATATGGCAGTGCAGAGTAAAACTGTCCCTGTTCTAACTACACACACTCCTTCTCTGCACTGACGCCTCTGATTATTGGCTGCAGACCCAGAGACAAGGTGTTTTGTGCTCTGCGGGCAGTCTTACAGTGTGCAGGGCTCAGAAGCTGTGTCCACACAGAAGGCCAATCTGTTGCTCTGATCACAGAACTCCATCATTAGCCCGGCTGAATTCTCCTTAATTACACACAGAAGCTGCCTACACGCCAGCATGCACAACAAGATACAGAGATAAAGTGTGTGTGTGTGTGTGTGTGTGTGTACTGGTGCCAGCCAACTGTATGCAGATGTGTTTGGTAGCAAAGTCATTTTATGCCAGTACTGTACTTCAATAACCTTTCCTTTAATGTGCCATAACTGGGTTTCACAAGTCTATTCAACTCATATACCATAAACCATAAACCACACACACTCAAACAGTGCAGATATGCTTGATTCGAATGTGTACCTGGTTTCAATTTTAATAAACTGCATGTTTTATTGATATTTAATTGAAATAATGGCTGCCTGCGTTTCTGCATAGTCCATGTATGGATGCAATGTGAAGGTTTTTTGTGAGGTCATACACTGATGTTGGACGTTCTAGTTCATCCCAATGTTGGGGTTGTGGTGAGGGCTTTGTGCATGCTAGTCAAGTACTTCCATACCAAACTCACCCAGGCTAGCGTTATGGGCCATGCTGGACCAGAAACCTTTATTTCCCCAAACTGAACAAAGTTGGAATTGTCCACAATGTCTTGGCCTGCTGAAACAATAAGATTTCCCCTCCCTGGAACTAGGGGGCTCTAGGCCCACCCCTGAAAAACACCCCCATAACATTATTCCTCCTCCACCAAACTTTACAGTGGGCAGTCAGACAGGAAATGTTCTCCTGACATTCCCCAAACCCAGATTCGTCTATTAGGGAAGCGTGATTCGTCGCTCCACAGAACAAGCTTCCACTGCTCCAGAGTCCAGGTTGTGGTGCTTTCCACCACCCCATCCGATTGGCATTGTGCTTGGTGATGTAAGGCTTGCATGCAACTGCTCCGCCATGAAAAACCCATATCACGAAGCTCTCAGTTTTTGTCCTGATGTTGAGAGTGTTGGGGACTTTTATGCACTATACTCCTCAGCATTTGCCAACACCGCTCTATAACTTTACGTGTTCAGTCACTTTGTGTCTGAGCTGCTGTGGCTCCTAAACACTTTTCAATAATACTACTTACAGTTGATTGTGTAATATCGTGAAGGGAAGAAGTCTTTCACAAATGTGTGTAAAGGCAACCTGCATGGCTAGGTGCTTGATTTCATACACCTGTGGCAATGGCATTATATAAAAAATCAGAATTCAGTCATTTAAAGTACTGTCCCAATACATTTGTCATTGTGTATATCCAAGAATAAACTGCCCCAGGTTTAAGGTTTCCCTGTTTTCCTGCTTCAAAATGCTTTTAGAGCTGCTGAAAGTAATCAGAAACCTAGGGCTAGTTTGGCAATAATGTGGCAGCGACGGCTATTATTATACAAAATCAAATAAAGGCTATTTATGAAGTCAGAATGAACGGCTAAAGCTAGAGAAGTATAAAGCTGGCCAGTATTTCATAATAAATAATTTTACATTAAGATGTTTTATCGGAATATCTAAAAAAAATATATAAGCCAATTTTTTCTCAGTAACTTGATTATATAACAATGAGATGAGTAAGTATTGGGATTGGCACAACATCCTGTTGTACTAGTGCAGATCTTCCAGCTATTTCCACCGGTAATCCGTTGTTGTTGTGATGCAATGTTGATTTGCCACATATACAGACCCAGGATAATTGACCAATCAGGGACCAATCTACTCCTACCCTAAAAGATACCATTTGCCACCAAGCAAATAGGGCAACCACTTGGGCCCTACAGCCAGTGGGGGAGGCCAGAGAGTGTACATATCTTTTCAAATTACAAGACGTTCAATGTTGTTTAGATTTATATTTATGATATGATATTAATATGAATTTTTGACATATGACTAACCCAACACTCAAGAATCGCCCCTGCTTCTCCTCCCGCCATGCCCCCTTTAGCACCCCACAAAATGTAAAAGGGCCTGAACACAGGCACTGAACCACATCATTGTCTTCTGAGTCCAAACCCAACCCGAGCCGAGCCTGACCCAAACCACATCATCATCATTGTATAACAAACCGCTGTCCATAACTGACAGAAACCAGCCCGCAGTGGCAGGCGTCATTAGAGCACAGATAACCAAAATAAAAGATAATAACAGGCTTAATCGAATAACAGCTCCGCAAATTTGAGTCGAAATTCTTCTTTAACAAATTCATTCATCAAATAATGCTTCTGAACCGCGTCTTAAATGTTTCTAATCTTGATCAACTTTTCCAGACTGCGTTGTTCAGATTCTGGGGTGCGGTTAACTTCACATTTTTAATGCACAAGCAAACATAGCAATTTGGGAGAAGACAATAAACAGACCTGTGCAAAAATTATTGGGAATTTTAAATCTATGATTGTGCATTGGTTTGCAGTTATATTGTTATCCAAATAGTATATTTATTTATTAAATAAATAAATAAAAAGTTATATATATATATATATATATATATATATATATATATATATATATATATATATATATATATATATATATATATATATATATATATACACAGTATTACATATATTATATATTATTATATATATATATTGTATGTGTGTGTTTGTGTGTGTACGTGTGTGTGTGTGTATATATATATATATATATGCATATGTGTGCGTGTATGTATGTGTGTGTGTGTGTGTGTGTATATGTGTGTGTGTGTGTGTGTGTATATATATATATATGTGTGTGTGTGCATATGTGTGTGTGTGTATGTATATGTGTGTGTTTGTGTATATATATATATATATATATATATATATATATATATATATATATATATATGTGTGTGTGTGTGTGTGTGTGTGTGTGTGTGTGTGTGTGTGTATGTAATGTAATTAAATTTTTTAATGTTTTAACATTTGTTTTTCCTGACAGACAGACAACTTGTCCCACAGTTTTTGCTATATCGATTGGAACGATTGGATGCCCGGTTTTCACATAACTTTTTGACGATTTTTTCCCTTTAGGAAGACATCTCTAGGGAAAAGTTTCTCTAGGGAAAAGTGCACGTCCATCTTCTGTACTTCTGTATGACCAACATGCACGGTTTCACATAAATCATCTCTGGGCAGACCCCTGAGCATACTGACCCACACTCCTCTATGTGCTGTTTACTCATCCCCTGTTCCTCCCATACAGCCTCATTAATTTTTAACCCTACCCAAACCCACAGTGAGCAAACTCCATGTACTCGTTCAGAGCAGATTCCCAACAGCCATACTGACCCACTCTCCTAGGTGTTGTTTATTCATCCCTCATTCCTCCCATAGCACCTTCAGCCTAGCAATGAGCTGTGTTTCCTTCAGGAAATGCACTTTTCTAGTTTACTGCCATATATTTTATATTAAATATACTTAGTTACAATAAAATAAATGGCAACTGTGTTTAAAATGTGCCATATTTATATATTAGGGTCCTTTATTCACTTTCTAAAATAATACAATGTTGCCCCATAACTGCCAATAACCAAGCCACCAAGTATGCGTCTATATTACGTTAAATTAAATTGCATATAAGCACTTTGTTTGGCGTCCTGACGACATCAAGTCCCCTCTGCAGAAGTGGTGATACTCAGGTAAAGATATCGCAATGCACTGTCAAAGGTAGAACTGCCTTAAGTGAACTGCTGAACTGGTACCAGACCCTGCTGACCCCCCCACCACACCCAACCAATCCACCAACTCACCCAACTTTCACACTCACAGTCCACGTTGATTCTGCTCATCACATAAGGAATATGGCCATCTATAATTCAGAAGGGCTCCTCGCTGCAGAACGCAAAGTAAAGCCACGCAAGGACCCCACAGTGCATCTCTAAAGAGAATATTCTATCGCCCGCCTCACTTATTTATTTCATTGAGCTCCCACCACATCTTACTTAGCAGCAAGGAGGCAGGCACGGTGCTGACTGACTGACAGTTGCCTGCCTCACCGACAGGCAAAGTGAGACTGATGTGGGGTGTGGATGTAGGAGAACAGGACACAGTACGGGAAGGAAAAGCGGGTCAGGAGAGTTATTTACGACATGTTATATTTAGCGTTCGCAAATATGTGTGAGATGCTGCGAGACCTCAGCTTGAAATTCAACATCAGCCCAACAGCCAGACGCATCAAATCCCAAATATTCATGAGGAACAAGCGTGTTGAAACAAATGTTTAATTTTTAACATTACAGGATCAATAACTACAACAGCCTGGCTGTGTGATTCAGAATCGAGAACGCCTTTGGTTCCTCTCATCAGATTCAACCCTGAGGACCAATCTGGGAAAGCAAGATGTTCCTGACGCTCTTATCCAGAGCGACTTACAAGGTTAACCATATTACAGGGAGGCCAATGTAGTGTTAGGAGTCTTGCCCAAGGACTCTTATTGGTGCAGCACAGCAGTCACCCAGATTGGGAATCGAACCCCAGTCTCCCACATGGGATGGTAGCTTCCTGGTGAGTAGTGGTGTTATCCGTTGTGCCACACCAAGTGGCTCTGCACCACTTAGGCGAGCCTAGAACATCATTCCACTTCAGCTAACTTCTATTTGCATTCCAGTTCCATCCCTAGTTCTTTGAGGGATGCTTTAAGAGAATGGCATGAAGAGTCCATGTCTGAAAATGAGATTTAAATAGTGGTTTGAGTTTCTACATCAGCCTAAGGTCTTTAAGAGTGGCATCCTATTACTGTACCTCCCAGTGAGCTCCTTAGAACGTCCCATTCTTTCACAGATGTCTGTAACTGCTTGTGGCAATAGAACCGAATGAAACCCCTGAATACAATGATTAAGAAGTGTCCCAATACTTTTGTCCATATGGTGTATATATCCAAGAACAAAGTGTCTCTCAGTAACGCAACATGCCAGATGTCTCCGAATGGAGCTGTAGAGGTTCCTAATGGTGTCCTGTGATAATCCATCCCATGCAGCTTGAATATCCTCACACAGTTCCTCCAGATGGTGCAGTAGGGGTGGAGGTGAAGTGACACCAGGCCTTCTGGACGTGTAACCCGTGACAACAAACTATTAATCTTGAAGTTGACCACGGTGCCTCCACACAGATTCGCTGGTCGTCTCCGCCAAGACCAAAGCGGGATTCGCCACTGAAGATGACCCGCTGCCATTCTGAGTCACTCCATGACAGTCTGGCACGACACCATTGTAGCCTTTGGTGACGTTGACGTGATGTTAAGGCCTGCGGGCATGTAGTCCTGCATTGTGCAGTCGTCTGCCAATGGTGCTGCACTAACAGGATGACTCATGGAGGACGTCACTGCTCGCTGTATGTCTACAGTCGTGGGTGTTGGGTCAGTCAGGTACAGCGATAAGGCCCGTCCTTGCTTATGTCCAAGCACGAAACCTAAATCAGTCATGTCTCACAATGTCAAATCCAACAAGCTTCATTCTTTATGGATGACTACTTCTGGGTGCAACTGTTTGTTAAACTATTCTGTTTTAGCAACTACTCTTTTCTAGTTCTCCTTTCAGTTTAGTGAATATTCATGAGGAACCGACCAATAGAATCGCTCCAAACCTGCCTAGTAATAAACCTTGTTCTATATCAGCTCCACTGCAGGGTAAGAAAGCTGGTTCATCCTCCTGTAAAGCTCCATTCTGGAGGTATTTAAGGTGGTCTGTATAATTCCATGAGTGCGAGTCTACAGTTTGATATCTTCACTTTTATTCTACAGTAACACATTATGATAAGTATATGGAGACTTTCTTATAAGTAGCTGCATCCAAACTTATGATTGGTTCTGTATTTGTGAATCATCTAGAATGTTCAGTGAACATGACTGGGTGCAAATGAAAGGTCAGAAAATGGGTATTTCCCAGTTTACAGCACCGTTGGAATGAAGTAAGACAGCAAGAGGTGGAGTTTTGGTATTTTTGCTGAATCAGGGATTTCGACCAGGTTTTACTGTTTAAATGTCACCGGAAAGAGTGAGCTTTTGGGCTTTTGGCTCAGCAGACAACAGATGTTTGTGCAACCTTGATGGAACATTGCGTATGTTTTTTATTACTGTGCATATACAAGAGCCATGACTTTGTAATTAATGCGGTTGAGGCCATGGTTCACTGTGTGGAATGGTGGGAGCAGGCTTGAGATAAGTTGGTTTGAGACAGGGGTAAGGGGTGTAGGCTTGGCTACAGAGTGTGGCAGGAGGTGGGAGTAATTTCTTTCTAACAAGAGGCTGCTGGCCTGTGGGAAAAACTGTAAATTACCGTAACTAATATTTCAGCCCAGAAAACTAGCGCCACTTTTTTGTTCCAGTGCCTAAACGGAAAACATCTGTAGGCCTAAGTACCTTTGGCACAATCAACAGGTATAAGGGAGCTACAGATGCTGCTAATGTTGAAGGATTGCATTGACTTGCATATGCCCTAACCTCACCACTTAGCAAGTATCTATCAACAGGTACAAGTGAGCCACAGATGGCCTTGCCAGTAAGTAAGTAAGTGAGAGACATTGTAAGACTAACTAACTAATTATCAATAGGTGTAAGTGATCCACCGATCTTGCTAATGCTGTAGAATTGCCTTGGTCCAACACTGCATGGAAAGACGTCTGGTTCCATTGACTTACATTATTATTCAGTTTGGATTTTGGCTTCTCCTTTAAAGTTGCCATTTTGGAGGTACTTGTTTTTCTTTGGAGAGTGACGATATGTACTAACATCACCAGTAAGTAAATAACTATCTAACTTACTATCTACAGGTACAAGTGAACCACAGATGCTGCTAGATGTTGAGGGATAGCCTTGGTTAGCATATGTGCTATCCTGCCCAGTATGTAAGTAAGTAAGTCACTATTAAAATCTAAAAGTGAGCCATAGATGCTGTAAAGAAGTTATTTTCATTGTTTAGCCTATGTACTAATAGTGCTTGTAACTAACTAACTAACTAACTAACAGGTGTAAATGAGCAACACATGCTACCAATGTTAAGGAACTGCCTTGGTTAGCATATGTGGTAACCTCACCAGTAAGTAAATATCAACAGGTATAAGGGAGCCACAGATGCTGCTAGTGTTTAGGGATAGCCTTGGTTAGCATATGAGCTAACCTCATTAGTACATAGGTAAGTAAGTCACTATCAAAAGCTGAAAGTGAGCCATAGATGCCGTGAATGTCAAAAATCTAAAATATCACTTTATTAAGTACACAGTGACTAACAACTAACAACGAACTAACTAAACAACAAGCTACATGAGCAACTAACTAACAACAGCTGTGAGCCACCGCTACTGCGACTGAGGGATCACCTTGGTTAGCAAATATGCTAACCTTGCCAGTAAGTAACTAACAATCACCAGCTGGAAGTGAACCACAGATGCTGCTAAATGTTGAGGGATAGCCTTGGTTAGCATATGTGCTATTCTTCCCAGTACGTAAGTAAGTAAGTCACTATCAAAATCTAAAAGTGAGCCATAGATGCTGTAAAGAAATTATTTTCATTGTTTAGCCTATGTACTAATAGTGCTTGTAACTAACTAACAACAGGTGTAAATGAGCAACAGATGCTACCAATGTTAAGGAACTGCCTTGGTTAGCATATGTGGTAACCTCACCAGTAAGTAAATATCAACAGGTATAAGGGAGCCACAGATGCTGCTAGTGTTGAGGGATAGCCTTGGTTAGCATATGGGCTAATCTCTTCAGTATATAGGTAAGTAAGTCACTATCAAAAGCTGAAAGTGAGCCATAGATGCCGCGAATGTACTAATATCACTTATCACACAGTGACTAACCAACTAACCAGCTAACTAACTAACTAACTAACAACAGCTGTGAGCCACAGATACTGTGACTGAGGGATCACCTTGGTTAGCAAATATGCTAACCTTGCCAGTAAGTAAGTAACAATCACCAGCTGGAAGTGAGCTACAGATGCTGCTAACGTTGAGGGATTGCCTTATTTAGCACATGTAGCATATAGGCTATTTTAGGTCAAGCTGTTGCATATTCTGTGCACATAACCAGCACTACGTATCACGCAGACAGCACGGCTTCAGCACACTGCTTTTGACAAACTCTAGAGAGATGTAAGGGCGCTTGCTGAGAATGCTACTGAACTCCTGTCTCCGATGCTCAGCTGGTCTGGTTTGGGTCTGCGTAGCTCTTTTTGCCGCGTGAGAAGCCTGCATTTGTCTGCTGCCTCCAATTAGGCTGAGTAATTCTGACGTAGGGAGGAAAAAGCCAACCCTGCTGAGAGAGAGAAAGAAATAGAGAAGGGGGGGGTTGAAGATGATGAGGAGCCAAAAGGAGGCTGCAATATGCAAAAACCATAAGAAGGTGATATATATGTAAATGACCACAAAACAAAACCGACACGTCAGACGGAGTTATGGAGACTGGGTGAAGTTACGGCCCAGATCAGCTTCCTGATGGTTTAGTGACAGTGATTTACGAGGGGAAAAAAGCGCGCTGGACTCTCTCAATCTCCTCCATTACTTCTCATCAGCTACAAAGCAAGAGAACGGGCTGTCTTCATGATAGGAAATTACTTCTTAGAACTTTAGGGTTTTTTTTTCCTCACATCCAATCACCACAAACCTGTTTTCTCGCCCTTATATGGAGTTGTTTTTCTCTGTTTGTAGCTTAATCAATGTTTTTCTTGCCTTTTTTCAGACCAAAAATCTATACATTCATTAATTTTCCTGTGCTTGTACATTGACCTCAGCTTAGCGGCATATACCGCACATGTTCTTCCCGTCTAATTAGTCATCTGTTCATTAAATCACATTCATGCATCGTCTTATTTCTGAGCTGAAAGGATTCCATGTATTTATTGTACTGATTTTTTTTGTTTGTTTTGACGTCGGAATAACGCAGCTTTTAGCACTGACGACATTTACTGATTCCGGGTCATGTGACCTCTCTCTGCTGCCATGGAGACGTCCATTAAAACACTAAACGGGCTCTTTTTTCGTTGGCGCTCAGGTAAATGTTGCTTTACAGATTCTAATGGGACCTCATTATGAGTCGTGCCCACCGCTGACATGTAAAGTCAGCTCGATGTCTGAAAGCTTGATAAACCAGTGGAGTCCATTCATGAAGCCACGAGCAAAAACATCCCAACCCCTCCACCAAGCCCTGCCCACCCAGAAGCGCAACACCCACTCCGATATAGGCTGCGGAAACAACGCACAAGTGCTTGGACGGGTCGTTGGAGATGTGTCAGTACATATCAATTTTTCAATAAGCTAAGCTGTATATACTACTGCAGAGTTCTATCTACAGTCATATGCTCCTTTTAATGGAAACAGCCACTGTTGCTTTCCAGTTACTGGCCATTTCACTTGATTGGAAACACCCGTTTGTCCACTTTCATTCACAGACCACTTTATTTTACCTGTACTTCCACTGGCCACTTTATTAGAAACACCTATCTTGTACTTGTACTTAGTCGCCACGTAATTAGAAACACCTACCCTGTATACATTCACTCAGTGGCTGTTTCAGTGGAAACAGCCACTGTCCACTTCCACTCACTGGCCACTTTATTAGAAACACCTACTGTACACTTCCACTCACTGGCCACTTTATTAGAAACCGCTACTGTCCACTTCCACTCACTGGCCACTTTATTAGAAACAGCCACTGTCCACTTTATTAGAAACACCTACTGTTCACTTCCACTCACTGGCCACTTTATTAGAGACACCTACTCTCCACTTCCACTCACTGGCCACTTTATTAGAAACCGCTACTGTCCACTTCCACTCACTGGCCACTTTATTAGAAACCGCTACTGTCCACTTCCACTCACTGGCCACTTTATTAGAAACACCTACTGTTCACTTCCACTCACTGGCCACTTTATTAGAAACCGCCACTCTCCACTTCCACTCACTGGCCACTTTATTAGAAACACCTACCCTGTACTTCCACTCACTGGCCACTTTATTAGAAACACCTACTGTCCACTTCCACTCACTGGCCACTTTATTAGAAACACCTACTGTCCACTTCCACTCACTGGCCACTTTATTAGAAACACCTACTGTCCACTTCCACTCACTGGCCACTTTATTAGAAACACCTGATACCTCTACTGGTCCACGTTTTCCACTCACTGGGCCACTTTAATTAGAAAACAAATAACTCACTTACTAGTCCTACTTTTCCACTCACTGGCCACTTTATTAGGAACCTACTGTCCACTTCCACTCACTGGCCACTTTATTAGAAATACCTACTGTCCACTTCCACTCACTGGCCACTTTATTAGAAACACCTACTGTCCACTTTTACTCACTGGCCACTTTATTAGAAACACCTACTGTCCACTTTTACTCACTGGCCACTTTATTAGGAACACCTACTGGCCAATTTATTAGAAACTACGCTGTACTTCCACTCACTTTATAAACCATCACCTACTCACACTCAATGGCCACTTTATTAGAAACACCTACCTTCTACCTCCACTAACTGGCCACTTTATTAGAAACACCTACCTTCTACCTCCACTAACTGGCCACTTTATTAGAAACATCCATTTTTCAGTCTCTCTTTTCAAACTATCTATTTTCAGTCTCTGTCCGCTTTATTAAAAACACCTTTCACCATCTACCTTTTATGTTCAGTCACTGATCGCAGAGTGAAGCTGACCTATCACATAGTTAGGAGATCAAGGTTGTGACCTGAAGAAGTTCACTCTGGCGCCTCACCCGTGGTCACTTTTTGACCACAGGTTAGATTTTTACAGTAGTGACACTGACAAGGCCTGAAACTCACTGATGACAAAAAGCTAGGCGATAACTAACACAGATAGTGCATGAACAGAGAGTCTACAGTCTCTACATAAACACCAAGATGAGAGTATAAGGTGGGTGTTTCTAATAAAGTGGCCAGTGAGTGAATATACTAAAGCTCCGTGAGCCTCCATGTCTGAGCTCTTTGGGAAAGGCAGAGCTTGTTCTTGGTGTGGAAACAGAAATGCTAGAGAGGGCCATTGCCAACTCAGTCCACCTCCAAGACAAACTTCCAGTAGGTTTATAAGGCACTTCCACGAATTCTGAGAATTCCTCAGCCCAGTACGTGTTTTCTCTCCTCTTCCCTTTCGATCAGGATGCTCTGTACTTGCATGTAATGCAGAATAATAAACACAGTGAGCACGGTGGTGCTTCACAAACAGCCTTTGACTTCACAGGACATTTTAGGAGAAGTGGCAGGAGTTAAGCAGAGCAAAGCAAAAGCATGGCAAGTCACAACAACAGGTTTCAGTCAGAAACCATCATTCCACCATCCTTCATTTATAGCAGTCCCAGTCAAAACACCCATAAAACAAGTTATTCATTTTCATTGTTAGGAAAACATAGTACCCCATCGCTCACTTCCAGTTCCTCAAAGCAGCCTGCAGACACACTCCTGAAGTTCAGTCTTAGGAGTTGGTTGAGCTTTTTCTACCTCTTCTCGGCATCCAAATAACCCCAAACACATCCAGTGGTGTTGAGATTCTGAACTCAGTCCATGGATCTCAGAACATCAGTAGCCTCTTTGTTGGATGTGCCTGGACTCCCCTTCTTGAATAGCTACACATCCTAGCTTTGAGGCGTCTCCTCTAAATGAATAGATGGATGTACGGACGGATGGATGGAAACCCCTGAGGATGTTCTCAGATCTGAAGCAGGAGTGAAGCTTGATGCTCTCCTCACTCTCAGGGACAGTGACCATTTCGGTGATTCTACTAGGTCTTCCAGGTGGTTGCTAGGAGT
>JAMWET010003855.1:400000-427500 GCA_024036415.1 Prochilodus magdalenae
TGTGGGTTGTAGAGTTCGTCCGTGGAGAAAGCACCACCAACATTCAAAAGTGACCAAAACATCAGCCTAGTGGGTGGAGCCTTATTTTAGCCATTTCCCTGCTTTTCAAGCAGGAAGTACGATTGGATCCCTGTCCATCATGGTAAGCTGTCCCCCATGTCCCACACTTCCAATCTCATTTTCTTCATTCAAGCACTATTTGGCCAATTAGCTCCTGTAGACGTCATTACCACAGAGTGTTCCCGACTTTTCCTAGCCTGCACTGTGGATGTTAGTCAGTATGTCCAATAGACGACCTGAATATTCACCTGTTTGTATGTTACTGGTGTGGTCAGACCGTGTTTACCTACTATAGTGACCTGTACACCAATCCGACCACACCTTATTAGCAATCAGCCCAGAAATCCAAGTCATTCCAGGCAGGTCACTTACTTTTCCTACCACTAATACATTCAAAGTTGAGCTGCTGGGATTTTACCAACTTGTCTTTGGCCAGTTCTATCCTAGAGTAGAACATAGATGAGGGTGGAGAGTGCAGGAGGCGAGCGGGCGGGATTGGAGTGGAGGAGGTTAATCGCCCGGAGCTTATCCCTCACTGAAATAATCGCAGCTGTTTAAAGAGAGGAGGCCTGAGCGGCCCGTGTTAATGTGATATCAATACACAGGAGCTGAGCTGCCGTCTGCCACTCTCTCTATCCCTCCCTCCCTCTCTCTCTCGTTTGCCCCTCTGTCCGTCAACAAGCCAGTCCGTCTCCGTAAGAGAGCGAAGCAGAGAGAATGTGTCTGCCATGTGTGCATTACCTCACTTTCTAATCGGCTCATCTGAAAGAGGTCTTTACAGGTACCGCTGGAGGGGCTAGTAACGTCTACTGCAGGCTATAAATGCCAGAGTTTCAAAAGCTGTAGAGCTTTATGGGAACATTTCACTGTCTGTTCACTGCATCTGGAGCATGTGGGTGAAGGTTTTGATGCATTTTTCATGAGACCTCCTTAAAAAAGGACAGAAAACTCAAACTCACTTATTATAGAAATGATTAGAGTTTATTACTGTTGCTGGAACAAAACCTCATCTGTCCATTTTTGCTGTTTTTCCATTCTGACATTTGTCAAGAAGCTCCTATAACCCTTTACACTGACTGAATGACCCAAAAGAAATGGCTAAAAATGGCTTGGAAAATTATTATATATTATATTATTATATACAGTGAGGAAAATAAGTATTTGAACACCCTGCGACTTTGCAAGTTCTCCCACTTAGAAATCATGGAGGGGGCTGAAATTTTCATCTTAGGTGCATGTCCACTATAAGAGTCATAATCTAAAAAGAAATCCGGAAATCACAATGTATGATTTTTTAATAATTTATTTGTGTGTTACTGCTGCAAATAAGTATTTAAACCTGTGAAAATCAATGTTAATATTTGGTACATTAGCCTTTGTTTGCAATTACAGAGGTCCTGTAGTTTTTCACCAGGTGTGCACACACTGCAGCAGGGATTCTGGCCCATTCCTCCACACAGATCTCCTCCAGATCAGCCAGGTTTCTGGGCTGTCGCTGAGAAACGCGGAGTTTGAGCTCCCTCCAAAGATTTTCTATAGGGTTTAGTTCTGGAGACTGGCTAGGCCACTCCAGAACCTTGATATGCTTCTTACGGAGCCACTCCTTGGTTATCCTGGCTGTGTGCTTTGGGTCATTGTCATGTTGGAAGACCCAGTCACGACCCATCTTCAATGCTCTAACTGAGGGACGGAGGTTGTTCTCCAAAATCTCGCAATACATGACCCCGGTCGTCCTCTCCTTAATACAGTGCAGTCGTCCTGTCCCATGTACAGAAAACCCCCCCACAGCATGATGCTTCCACCCCCATGCTTCACAGTAGGGATGGTGTTTTTGGGATGGTACTCATCATTCTTCGTCCTCCAAACACGGCGAGTGGAATTCAGACCATTTGACCACAGAACTTTCTCCCATGACTCCTCTGGATCATCCAAATGGTCATGGTCAAGCTTAAGACGGGCCTGGACGTGTGCTGATTTAAGCAGGGGAACCTTCCGTGCCATGCATGACTTTAAACTATGAGGTCTTAGTGTATTACCCACAGTAACCTTGGAAACAGTGGTGCCAGCTCTCTTCAGGCCATTGACCAGCTCCTCCCGTGTAGTTCTGGGCTGATTCCTCACCTTTCTTAGGATCATTGATACGCCACGTGGTGAGATTTTGCGTGGGGCCCCAGTCCGAGGGAGATGGACAGTCATGTTTAGCTTCTTCCATTTTCTAATAGTTGCTCCAACAGTTGATCTTTTTTCTGCTTGGCAATTGCCCCGTAGCCCTTTCCAGCCTTATGGGGGTCAACAATTTTGTCTCTGGTGTCTTTGGACAGCTCTTTGGTCTTAGCCTTGTTAGTAGTTGGAGTCTTACTGATTGTGTGGGGTGGACAGGTGTCTTTATGCAGTCTTTATGGGAGCTTATGTTCTAAAGTTCCTTTTCCTGTTAGTTCGGTCTTTCCCTCCTCATCCGGGATTGACCTGAGGAGGTTGTGTTCTGCCTTTGAGGGTTCCTCTCGAGGGTTCTTCCTTACTCAAGGGGAGTTTTTCCTCACCACTCTTTCCTCTGGCTTGCTCAAGAGGGGTTTGGACCCAGTCCCCCCGCTTCTATGTCTGTACATTAATTCCGTGTTGTTTTTTTGTTTTTTTTTAACAAACTGATTTTCTGTGAAGCTGCTTTGAGACAATCGTTGGTTGTAAAAAGCGCTATACAAATAAAGATTGATTGATTGATTGAGTCTCATGCTCAGCCGAGAGTAACACTTACCTTCCCTACCTAGAAACCTGCCTGCAAAATTTTATTCATGTAAGCTGCTGTTTACACCGGGTGAACCTTTCATGATGAATGGCCTGACCGAAATGGCCCAAAATCCCATGGACATTAACGTTAAATGAGGAGATACCAGTTTTCCTTTGAACATCGATGATATTTGTATTATGGCCAATATTAATTTCAGGGCTTAAAATTCATTGGCTTGTTGTTGTCACCTCGAAGCGTTCGCACATCTGGGTGGACCTGCTTGTGTTCTCTTTGGTAAAAGACAGCTGAGACTGACCTCGCAGATGGCCGTTTGTTAAGAGTGCATGTGCATGTATGTGTGTCAACATAGCTGAGAGCAGACGTGGAAAAGGTCGCGCTGCGAGATCCACTCAAGGTCTGGCGCGCAAGCCCTCTCCAAACACAGCCTTCTAAGGTTAAGCCATAGCCAGCAAAAAGGAAAGGGGGGAAAACAGAAGACAACCAGCTTCTCCACAAATCCACTCACTGACATCATCAGCTCTGACCACGAATGATTTTTTTCTCTTTCTTTCTTTTTTTTCCATGTTAACGTCAGAGTGAGTCACGTTTAAATAACAGGCCTGAGGAAAGAGAGTGTGAATGTGCGCTCTTAACTACAATCAGCTTCGGCTCTGATTGGGCTCCGGTAATGTACCCTGATGCAAATGCATTTCCATTTGGGCTGAGAACGAATTCCCTTTATGACCTGCTCACGCTGGATGAGGGGGATGGATGATTGCTGGAGTGTCTGAATATGTTTTTGGATTGGGGTATATATGTACTTGATCATGGCCTACTTTATCAGCTCGTGTTTGATTAGGGGGGGTTTGAAAGAGATCATTCCACTTACACTGACGCATGCCATGTACCTGGGTGTTGCTTGGTTATACGTATGGAGGATAGTGGGACATACAGAATGCATAACAGCACATAGTACTACTGATCCTTAGACACTGATGTGTACTGGTATGCATATGTTTAATTAAACATGCGTTTAATAGCATGGTGAATTACATTTACCAGGTTAGAGCCTGCACACATGACAGTTACCAAGGTAACATGCTTAAATGATGGTTTGTCCTCAGTAACAATGACATTTCAGCAAATGTCTATTCTATCATGGCTGTCCAAATAAAAGGTATCTCCAAAAACAGGCAACATTACAAGAGAGGGCAAAAACTTCATTGAATTTGAATGCAAGTCAATCAGACTTACCACGCCCCGCCCCCAACCCTCACCCCCACCACCCCAAAGATCAAAGATTTTGGGCAATTTCTGTTGGGCCATTCATCATGAACTTTTCGCACAGTGCACACTCTAGCCGCCATGTTCAAATAATGTATAACAGTAAAAAAACACCACCACCACCACCACCAACAACAACAGCAACAACAACAACAACAACAACAACAACAACAACAACAACAACAGCAACAACAACAACAACAACAACAAAAATATACATTTTAATGGGCTGAATGTTTTGAAATTGAGGACTGGTTAGAATTGCTTCCATAAGCTCTTTCATTGTTCCGGCCTTCAGGAGCTGCACAGAAGACCTTATACAGACCATTAACTACCAACATAAGAAGTAAAACAGTTTTGAAAGGAAAACCATTTTTCCAGACCTTCTAGAAGGTCACCAGCTGGAGCCTAAGTACGTCATTAGAATTTGAACACAGCATCATAATGAAAGAGTCTCTGTAAAAACCAGGTTACCCGGTTTAATATACAATATAATATACAATATTATAGAGTCCGCTTGTCAGTTTACTACTCAGCAAGTTTGATGTTGGCGACAGCGATGCCTCAGAGAACGCTACATGTGAGGAACCTGGTGAGTTCAGGGTCTGTGTTTGGGTTTCCTAAAGGCTAGCCATGCAATGTAGGAGGCTACAAGTCATGCTCTACTGAACTTAAGTCCTGAAGTTTGCTTCTGCACCAATCTACAGTGCTTCCGTGATCAAAACTTGAACATGGTTGTCTCAGGTTGTCCAAGGACTACAGGAGTTCACCTAGATCAGCTACAAGTCTGCAAGATTCCAGAGTCTAGCAATGCTAGCATTGCAATTAAGGACTCATTGGATAGAGTACAACAAACTCTACTGACCTATGGAGTTTGGCATCATCTCTGAAGTTGCGTATTGCCAACCATTTCCTTCTTCTGAGGTTTTATTTGTAAGCTCATCAGTGATGAGTCGTCACATCACTGTGTCGTCCGAGTTGTGCAACCCCTAACACAAGGTAACATATGTAACTGTGTATTTATGTCAGTTTAAAGCTTCAAATAAAGCACTGAGTACTTTTCACAAGCTTAGAAAATGTTTATGTTTAATCCAGAACAGTCTAAAAAGGGTTAATCTGGAATACGGTTAGTTTAATGCTCCAAAATTCAATTTGAAATTTAATTTTCCGTGCTGCTCCTTCTTTCTATATATTTATATATATATATTTGTGTGAAGGTTCAGTTAGCAGGTAAGAGCACAGGTTTGCTCAAAATATTGCAATGCACACAACATTATGGGTGACATACCAGAGTTCAAAAGAGGACAAATTGTTGGTGCACGTCTTGCTGGCGCATCTGTGACCAAGACAGCAAGTCTTTGTGATGTATCAAGAGCCACGGTATCCAGGGTAATGTCAGCATACCACCAAGAAGAACGAACCTCCACCAGCATCACGTAGTGACCTGGCCACTATCCTGCAAGAAGAATGGCTTAAAATCCCTCTGACCACTGTGCAGGACGCAGTATATGTCATTCCCAAGACCAACTGACGCTGTATTGGCTGCAAAAGGAGGCCCTACACCATACTAATAAATGACTGTGGTCTAAAACCAGGTGTTTCAGTTTCATTGTCCAACCCCTGTACATACATACATACATATACATATATATATATATATATATATATATATATATATATATATATATAACACACACACACACACACACACTACAATTTCGTTCCACCCCATGTACCACATGTGATGCGAATGACCATAAAGTCTCCTTGAATCCTTTAAAGATTCAATCTGGAATACTGTTATCCTAGCGCCAACATAATTCTAGAAACCTCCTAAGCACGCTAGTAGAAAGTAGCCTCACTGCTAGTGTGCTACTGTAGTGATAACGATAATAATCATCTTCCTGTCTTATCGTAGTGGTAACTTCAACATCTCAGGGTTAAATGTAGGCTACTACATCATCTAAGATGTTCAGTGTCTGAAGTAGTTTCGTACTGGAGCTAAAAGGCTCAGGCAGCCAACACGTAATTGCTAGCTTATCTGCAAACAGTTAGCATTGTGCAAACTGCATGATTTGGGCATAACTCATCACACATCTGCCTCAAATCACATCCAAGTGTTCAGTGATCTTGGTTATTTCTTTTCGGTTTGTGACACTGTGTACCGCTCTAACTGGGCAAACGTATGGACACGGTTCAGGCTTCAAGATGGCTGCTGCTCTCATTGTGAGTGATCAAGCTTATTTATGGACGCTAATCATGTTTTGGCTAATTGGCCGCATTTGGGAAAAGGTGAACCCTGTTCGAAGGAGACTGTTTACCATGGTACTATGTTAATCAGTGCTGCCTTACTGATTACTGAACACAAGGATACAAAACATGGTGCCATTCGTTGAGTATAAATCCCTCTGCTTGGCCTCATTAGGCACAATTTAACCCGATTATCCAGAGACGGTGACCCACCCAAAACATTTAATTCTGTTTTCAAGCCCGCCTCGGCCCCCACTCTGCTAAACCCACCCTCTGCCCGTTGCCTGGTCAGACAGTGTCCAGCCAAAGTCCTTAAAAGACTCGCTGGCTGTTCCCTCTGCAACAGTGCCACCCTCCTCTTTCTACACAAACACATACTGGAATGTGGTTGGAAGGGAAGTAGTGGCGGTGGTGGAGGGGAGGGGTTGGAGGGTGGGGGAGTCGGGGGAAGCTGAGGGCAAATAACACTGTTTTTATGCACAGCAGAGTAGTGAGGCAGAGGGGTTTGGGAAATGGAGGGGTCAGGAGAGGGTGGGAGTGGGGTTGTGAGGGTGAGGCGTAACTGGACAGGCCATCAGCAGCCCAGTTATAGGGAAATGAGAACTGGACTTGCAGTCCTGAAAGGGACGAGCTGCCAGTGTTCGGAATTTCAACAATGTGGCCATGCATGTATGTTTGTTTACATTCATATTCGGAGAGAAATGACCTCATACATAGGAGAACCACAGAAAACAGCTCCCCGTCGCCCATAACGCATCTGTAGTACAAAAAACAAAGATAAATTATTTTTTCATAATTATTTTCCAACCTCTCTAGGAGCAAACACCCTGCTAATAAGACTGATGTATGTAAATGACATCAGCTCTGATTGCTTGGTGCTGTGCCTCAGGTTGAAACACTCAACATAAGAGGGGTGGAGCTTAACCATCATCTTGTGGCAGTAACTTCTGGCTCCTGCAGATGGCGCTGCTTGAGGATGCTGGGGTTATGAATAACTGCAGGGTGTGAGTGATGGAATCCATAGATTGAGAAGAGGTCTCACTTAAGTATAGTCACTTAACAAGTCCAGAAAGAGTCCTTACTGTGGAGACGGTCTTACAAGGAACCGGTAGAGGAAGCCTTGAAGGCCAGAAATGACCTTAGCTGCAAAGGAAAGTATTATGTTGTCAACATCAAACAGGTGCCTGGGCAGCCTCATAGCCCGATACACTATCACCCAGGCAGCCAGTCCAAGATACAGCATAGCTGCAATGCTGTGTCACTCAAACAGCCAGCCCGAGAAACCTCTGAGCCACAACAGACTCAACTGCTGTTTTGATGGTTGCAATGACAAAGGCCTCAGCCAGCAAGGAAACAATACAGCAGCACAATGCAAACAAACAAGTTTGAGAAGAAGTGCTACAGTGCGGTGAATGTCTCGTTCCATGTGTGATAAGCGCCTCCAGAGCAGATGTTGATTGGCTAAAGGGAGTGACTGCATGTGGACGTGCCAAAAACCATAGTGTGAAGGAAGTAGCTGAATCTGCAGGAAGCGTACAGTCATATGGGTCTACCAGCAGTGGCTAAAATCCCAGTCTACAGCAAACTCTCTACGGAATTGTGGCATCCACCAAATCTGACCCAACTGTGCAATTCTTTGATGTCAGAGTGTCCGAACACTGATGTGACCTACACCCTGAAACTTGTCCAGTCCATGCCCAATCCAGTCACAGCTGTTAACTGTGCTCCTGGAGGTGTTACATGTGGCATTAGTGTTGAGCTTTAATGGCTAGCAAACCTCAGCCTCCACCATCTTTAACAGGGTCCTGGACGGCTTTAAGTCAGAGTTATTAGTTCACTGGGCACCTTTCACTCCAGACAGTTTCTCAAACTCTTGGACAATATGGAGCAGCTTCACTCAGCGTCTAACACCGAACAGACTGAAGAGAGGAGCAGCTCCACCTTTCAGCATCACAATCCCCACAGCAGCCTGTAAATAGCAGCCATGCTGTGTATATATATATATATATATATATATATATATATATATATTTATATATGCTAAATAAATGTATTCTATGGCATTCTAAAATGTTAATACATTGTAAATGGGACAAATGACTGAATCCATCCATCCATCCATCTATCCATCCAATAAAAGTCAGACAAAAAAAAAAAAATATATATATATATATATATATATATATATATATATATATATATATATATATATATATATAGGCCTGTACTCTACTCTTTGTTAGTCGAATCGGATTGGCCCGTCCCGACGATTCGACTATTCGTTTGTGTTTTTTTCTCCATGTACATTATCTAGTAATCAGTAAATCAGTCTGCATACGGTTCAGATCTGATCCTCCTCATTTAGAAAGTCAGCAGAGTCACAGGAACATATTTCTGAACTAAAAGAGGCGGGGCTTATGATGATCGATCTGAACTGGAGCCTTTAATTACAGGATACAGCGTCGGGCAGCAGCGCGTATACATGCTAAACATTAGCGCTTATAGCTTATAGTCTTTTTACTTTCACTTCTAACAGCTTCTTCAGTAGGAGGACCCTTCGTCTTTCATCTCTCAGAAATAATGACCTGCTAAATAAAACCAGATTAGTCCATATTTAAATTATTAGTAGGTTATTATTTCCTGTGCTGTAATAATTCTCTCGTTTATCGGCAGGCAGATTAAGTGACTGTATTTATCCTAAAATAAAGATAATCTCAGCTGCAGACGAATAAATAAACATATCTGTAATTTAGGATCTAAAATAATGGAATTATAATAAAACAAATGTCTTCAGTTCATTTCCCCTTCACCGCAAACAGCCGTTACGTCTAAACCGAAAGTCAGCTCACTCGTTTGAAGCAGTGTTGGACGTCTGACTGAATGACGAGCAGAATTCGGTTTCATTTGTTCGGACTGTCTTCTTCTAAAGCTCCTCCGGGCTTTCTCTGAGACATCGTTCCCCCAGTGTTTCTCAGCTTTAGCTTCCTTCAGCGGTGAACCGCCAGCGCATGTCGTCACGTGGATTTAATTTTTTAGCAAAGATACGTCACAGCCCAGCTAGACCTTACATATATATTTATTATCCCCCCTTTAATAATTATTAAAATGTCTTTTTACATTCTTAAAGTTCTTGGGCATTTTTGTAAACATTAGTCTGTTTTACGGTGAAAAAAAGGTCACTGTTGTCAGTCGACTTGAAGGGTGTCAGTTGCCTTAAAGGGTCTCCGACTGACGATTCGAATCGACGACTTCTAGAGGGCAGCCCTAATACATTAGATTAGATTAGATTCAACTTTATTGTCATTGTGCAGAGTACAGGTACAGAGCCAACGAAATGCAGTTAGCATCTAACCAGAAGTGCAAGTTCAGTATTATTTACATAAAGAGCCGAATAATAATAAATATATACATATATAAGCATATCTATATACATATATAAGAATGTATAGAGCAGCATTTACAATGAATGTTTCCACTGTAAGAGTAGTGCAAGTAGAATATATATATATATATATATATATATCGTCGCTGTCCAATGAAAAACATGTATCTCCATTTTTGTCCATTTTGACTTTTATATGTCATTTGAACTTACCAGCTGTTATTTACATTGTGTGAGAATTGCAAAACGAATGGACAAACAGAAATGGTGCAAAAATGTTTGGAAAGACGTCTGGTTCCATTGACTTCCATTAAAAGTGAATGAGGTTTTTGGCCTCTCCTGTAAAGTTGCCATTTTGGAGATACTTGTTTTTCTTTGGACAGCAGTGAGATATATATATATATATATATATATACACACACACACACACACACACACACACACACACACACACACACACAGCAGCACCACCACCAACTACATAAAACAGTTACTAGCAACAGAAGTGGAGACACAAGGTTTTGTTCAGACACCAACACATACGGGCGATATTATTACTGAAGGTATATATACACTACCTATGAGTGTACTCATATACTGTATCCTGACCAGTCAGTCTAAAGGTACATGATGATCTCTTTCCTGTCTGAAGGAATAGCGTAGTGTGCAGTATCTGCACATAAAAAGCTTTTAGCTGCAGCAATTACTGAATATATTTTTCTCTCCACCTAACTATCCCTCTCCTCCCTCATCTCGCACTCTTCTCCATTCTCTTTTTCTTTTCTCTTGGCATCTGCTTTGCCTCTCTCATCCTTTTAGCACATCTGCAGAACACTCAGCTCCCTGATTTAGACTAGATTCCAGCACTGATTCGTGTCAGGTGTTCGCTTTTTTGCGTGCATATGGACGTGTGGGCGCGGGTGCTCGATTGAGTGACACGGCGGAGAAACAAAACGCTGCAAACACGCAGCAGTAAACAAAGCCGTCATTACCACCACTGCTGCCATGACGGTAAATACAGGTCAAACATGACAAGCGCTGGCAGAGTCGACGGGAGTCGAGGGGAATGGAGCTGGGAAGGAGAGGTAAATAAGATGCTGAGGTTCACAAATGACATCACGGCAGACGGGAATTTACGAGTCCAATTTACACTCCCAGCACATGAGAAGACATTAGGCCATTAACACACGTATACCACACATACAGTGGGGTGCGAAGGTTTGGGCCGTGTTGTTAATTTTCCCGATTTACCTTTATAAAGTATTGATTGTTTGGATTAAAAAATTGCGTTAAATATATCATATAGGGGACAAACACAGTGATATTTAAGAAGTGAAATAAAGTTTATATGCTTTACAGAAAGTGTGCAATAATTGTCTAAACAAATTTAGGCAGGTGCATAAATTTGGGCACCAAAAAAAAAAACCTTTAGTAGATCCTCCTTTCGCCTTTTAGACCATTCTTCTTTACAAAACATCTCTAGTTCATTCAGGTTTGAAGGTTTCCGAGCATGGACAGCTCTCTAAGTGACACCACAGATTTTCAATAATATTCAGGTCTGGGGACTGAGATGGCCATTCCAGAACGTTGTACTTGTTCCTCTGCATGAATGCATTAGTAGATTTTGAGCAGTGTTTAGGGTCGTTGTCTTGTTGGAAGATCCAGCCTTGGGGCAGCTTTCAGCTTTGATTCCTGGACATTGGTCTCCAGAATCTGCTGATATTGATTGGAATCCATGCGTCCCTCAACTTTAACAAGATTCCCAGTCCCTGTACTGGCCATACAGCCCCACAGCATGATGGAACCACCACCAAATTGTACTGTAGGTAGCAGGTGTTTTTCTTGGAGTGCTGTGTTCTTTTTCCTCCATTTATAACGGCCCTTGTTATGCCCAAATAACAATTTTAGTTTCATCAGTCCACAGCACCTTGTCCAAATGTGCTTTAGTATACCTCAAGTGGCTCTGTTTGTGATGTGGGCGGAGAAAAGGCTTCCTCTGCATCACTCAATCACAGCAAGCAGTGATGCCCTCCATGAGTCATGCTGTTAGTGCCAGCACCATTGGCAGACATCTGCACGACGCAGGACTACAAGCACAAAGAGCGTTACAACGACTGTCCTTAACACCATGCTAACGCCCCCATGCCACACTGTCATGGAGTGGCTCAGAATGGCAGCGGGTCAGTTTTGTCTTTTGTCTAGGCGGCCAACGAATCCATGTGTGGGGGCATCATGGTCAGCACCAAGATTTGGTGGCTTGTTGTCACGTGTCTGACGTCCAGAAGGCCTGGTGTCACTCCAACTCCACCCCTTCCGCACCATCTGCAGGAACTGTGTGAGAATATTCAAGCTGCATGGGATGGATTATCACAGAACACCATTAGGAACCTCTACATCTCCATGCCTAGATGTTGAGCATGTCTGGATAGCACCATCATTTTACCATGTAGAAGATGTAGCTGCTGTTAGACTGAAGCATTGACATTTACTGAGTGGTGGGTTGAAAGCTGTGTAGCGCATTTTGTATCTACTGACATACCTCTCATCCCACCTAACAGTTCTGTGGGCCTAATCACAGTTAGCTAACTGTGTTGAAAACAGGTTGAATGTACCTGTGGGGGAACACCATGGTTACCCTCCATGCTCAGTTAGGATTAAGATATATATAATTAACTGATTGGCTTGTGCCAGACTCTACAGAGCTGTTGAACAGAACTCCTGGTATAACCAACATAGACCAGCACAAACAACAAGCTGTTCTATGCTGGTCTAGTGCTGGTTTAGCTGGCAACCCAGCATGACCACCACCCAAAACACAGTGTATCGTCGTCGCTGTCCAAGAAAACATTAGTACCTCCAAAATGGAGAGGGCAAAAGCCTGATTCCATTTGAATGTAAGTCAAGGTAACCAGACTTCTTGGGCCATTTCTGTTGGTCCATCCAACATGAAATTTTCACACAGTGTAAACAGAAGCTCATTCAATCCAATGATGCATAGAAGTAGAAATCTGGTTTGGCTGTCAGCACGCTAACCTCTATTGCTACTCATGGTTATACTAGCGCCCAAACCAGGACGCATGCTTGGGTTGCTAGTGGTCAGTTCTGTTTTTTGCTAGCAGGGTTTTCGGCCACTTCTGGGGGTGAGGTGGGCTTGGGGGGCTTTTAACATCACATTTAATTTCCTCTAAAATCTCTCGAGTCTCTGCATTATGCTGATTAAAACTATGTTCAAGGTTTAAAGCAGGCGTTTGATGCAGTTAGCGTGATGCTAATGGACCCCTTACATACTATTTGAAGCAGCAAAAGCCATCCTAGCTAGGACCACATTACAGAAGTGGTGGCTTTTTTAAATAATGATGTAGAAGACTCATTTATTTATGTAGGTTTTCCATGTTTAGTGTTTGTTAGTGGAGCAGTTTTAATTTTCAGAGAGGATCAGGTTCGACAAGAGCTACATCAAAAGTAAGCTACTGTGTGAGAGAGTGCGATGGTTTTGTATAGTACTGTGAAAAGCTAACTACTCGTAGCACTGCAAGCTAAATTAGCATGCTGCAATGTAGGCTATAGTCTCAGTAGCAGAGTTCAGTTCAAGTCCAGGACAACCAAACAAAACATAAATCACCCAGAACTGCTAGTAGAACAGCAAACACAACATCAGAGCAGTGCTAGCCTTAAGTGCTAGCCTTAAATGCTAGCCTTAAATGCTACAGTGTTGGTCTCTGATTGGCTTCAGCTGTCTTTCCTAAGATAGCATTCCAGAGATGTTGACCTCTGCTGGCAAGGAGGGGAATTACTCACTCACTCAATCACTCAGTCACTCAGTCACTCAGTCACTCACTCACTCACTCACTCACTCACTCTCAGTCACTCACTCACTCTCAGTCACTCACTCACTCACTCAGTTACTCACTCAGTCACTCACTCAGTCACTCACTCGCTCACTCACTCACTCACTCACTCAGTCACTCACTCACTCACTCACTCACTCACTCACTCACGCACTTACTCACTCAATCACTCACTCACTCACTCACTCACTCACTCACTCTCAGTCACTCACTCACTCACTCAGTCACTCACTCAGTCACTCACTCACTCAGTCACTCACTCGCTCACTCACTCGCTCACTCACTCACTCACTCACTCACTCACTCAGTCACTCTCAGTCACTCACTCACTCACTCACTCAGTCACTCACTCGCTCACTCACTCACTCACTCAGTCACTCACTCACTCACTCACTCACTTACTCACTCACTCACTCACTCACTCACTCACTCACTCTCTCTGATCCGGGGCTTCCTGATAAACTCAGGGCCCCCGGTCCTCAACCAATCAGACTTGACTGTACTAATCACCCAAGCTATACATCAAGTTCTTGTTGATTTCTTCCAAAATCAGAGTTATAAGGCCGTACATTATCTACAGGTCCAGTTAAGAACCATCTACAGGGACTAGTTGTTCTTACCCTACTGTATGATTTATGCTACTGCTGTTATCTCCAGCCTTGCACAGAAACTCTCAAGACTCCAGAATACACAGAAAGAACTACTCTTGATTACATTATTGATTCTCTTTATAGAGTAAAATATGAGCAAATATGGAATGGAACTATAACCACCTTACAGTCCCAACAGCACAACGTTGACTATGTTCTAGTGAACATTAGCAGCTAACATAAGCTGACCTTGGTAACATGGTCACAAGATGCTTACCTACGTAGTCATGCAGGAAAATCTTGCAACCCTTGTTGACCCTGCTCCTCTCTCAGCACTCTTTTTTTTTTTTTTTAACCGTTTGGTGCATTTCCACCAAAAATAAATACATTTACATTTAAGGCATTTAGCAGACACTCTTATCCAGAGCGACTTACAACCGTGCTCAGTGTTCCGTTGGATAATATTCCAGCTAGTAGGAAGTTTAGAGCCTAAAACTCACCATGAGCTCAGACACTGCCCGAACAGGGGGCCAGTGCTGGTACCTGGAGATTAATACACAGACATAGAGCAAGTAAAGCATTACCTGGCAACCCCAGCCCAGAGCTCATACCTATAGAGGAGAAACGACAGGAAGCCAATAAAGGGAACGCAGCAGTGGAGGTTCCCAAACCCAAAATGTTGCTTCCAAGCTGAAACCAAAGAACAGTAGGTTCTTCAGCACGAAACAGAATGACATTCGTGGGCATGTGAGTTGGTCAACGCCCGGTGGTCTGCTGAAGAACTTCTACGTATTCTTATCTCCAGTAGTTGATCTCCAGTAGTTGGTGCATATAAACAAACATCTGGAACAGCAGCACAAACACTCGAAGGTAATCTGTACACTCTGCCATCTGGTTACTTCTGTTTTCTAGCATTGTGGAGCGCTCTCTGTCGACATTGATGATGTATCCTTTGACGTTTCAAGCCCAGGCTGGTTGCCTAATTACCACCAGGATTCTAAGAAGCCTGAAAGGAACCAGTTGAACACAAAACACAACGTATCGTTGTCGCTGTCCAAGAAAACACTAGTACCTCCAAAATGGAGAGGGCAAAAGCCTGATTCCATTTGAATGTAAGTCAGTGTAGCCAGACTTTTTGGGCCATCTCTGTTGGTCCATCCATTATTAAATTTTCACACAGTGTAATGAAGCAGATCATTTGATCTAATGATGCATAAAAGTAACAGAAGCAAACTTCAGTCACTAATATGCCTGTATGTAATGACATACAGAAAAACAATAGATGGAGAGGTGGTGATACAGCGAGAGAGACAGGGTTGCAGATTTTGATTACTCTACTGATACTGCACTTCAGAAACGCATGGGAAGTGCACTTGGGCAGTGCGAAGAATGACTACAGCAGTGACAAAAGAACGACAGTAAGAGAAGGGAGGATGAAATGGAGAGAATAGTGTCCAGTGAGTTCATAGAAACGTCCAAATGGCTTCCTCAGGCATGCAGCAGGCAGGTAGGTAGAGATAGTCTCTACAATCACAACCTCAAAGAGTGAAGCAGGTGCCTTAGCTCGCTCTGCCTTTGTGTGTCTTGTATGCATGAGTGGGTAGGTCGGCATGTTGTGCGAGACTGAGGGAGTGGGCGGGTGAATGGAAGAATGAGCGAGAGAGAGAGAGAGTTCGTGAGGAGGCTGTGGTTGACTAGTGGTAACTTCAGTAGTCTTCAGTGTCATGGAGGGCGATGCAGATTTACTGTATGACATGACCTTCACCCACAGTACGTGACAATCGTTCATACATATCTGGTTGAGTTTATGCTTTATTCATGATCTAAAAAACTGCCAGAAAAAAAGCTGCTTTAATACTGAACTTTGTTTCAACGACGAATAAGTTAAGTGAGGTTTATGATTCAAAGATTTAGCAAAAAGGTTTAAGCCTTCTACTCAAGCCCCAACATCTCCCCCCACCCCCAGCTTCTATGTGTTACATTCCAATTGCTTATGTGTAAAACATATACAAAGTCTGATAATTACGTTAAAAAGTTAAAGGTTAAATGCTGTAGTGCCGTAAAGCCACCTTAAGTTCCCTTCCACCTTATATTGATCCACTTTCAATTTCCTGCCATCTTAAATTTACTGCCACCATAAATTCACTGCAACCTGAAAGTTACTGCCACCTTACATTCACTGCAACCTGAAATTTACTGCTACCTTAAATCCACTGCGACCTTAAACACTCTGCTACCTTAAATTCCCTGCTACATTAAATTCTGTGCAACATTAAATTTCTTGCTACCTTAAATTCCATGCCATCTTAAATTCTCTGCCACCTTAAAATCGATACCACCTTAAATGATATGGTACCTTAAATTCCCTGCAACATTAAATTCCCTACTACCTTAAATTCCATGCCATCTTAAATGTCATGCCACTTTAAATTCCCTGCAACCTTACATGATATGCTACCTTAAATTCACTGCCACCTTAAATTCCCTGGTACCTTAAATTCCATGTCACCTTAAACTCCCTGCTACTTTAAATTCAATGCTACCTTATAACCAGTTCCACCTTAAATCCATTGGTTTTGCTATTAGTACTGTGTAGTAGTGTTTATGGGCGTCAGAAGCTCGCTATTCAGGTATAGGATCTACGGTTCTGCCAAATTTAGTGGATTGAGCTAGAAAACTGTAGGACGAGTAGCATTGACAAATTTGGAGCAGAATGAAAATAATATGAAAACCATAAACAGCAATATTCATCACAAGATATTAACATGGCAGAGAAACTATACACTGTACCGTACTATAGATGTTTGCTGGAACATCAAAACTGTGACTGAACTCTTTGACAGCTATTGGACTTCCAAAAAGCTCCATAAAACTCTACACAATAAAACTACGAATACCCATCTACGTGAGTAGCAATCGTCCACCTCACCTGCAAGACTTCTCCTGCAGTGGTCAGACCTTACATAAGGTGCCCACCGTTTGTCTTGCTCGACCTAGACCTCACACATCTTAGCAGATGCTTTCACCCAGAACTTTATCACTCTGGTCTTAAGTGCGTCTGCCGGATGCTGCAGCCTCTTGTTGCCTCTACATGACCTGTAGCTCTGTATCCACTATCCACTCACTCAGCTGGAACATCAACTGAAATGGCCATTTCAACACACCTGTGTTTACACTGCTATGTGTGCCTTGAACAGTTCTAGAAAGTTCTGAACAGTTCTCCAAAGTTCTAGGAAATTTCAGACCGTGCTATAAACGTCTGGAGAGGTCTCTCAGTTCCAGAAGCTAATGGAAGTCTACTCACATCTGAATGTAACTGGACAATAGAGAACTTCTCAAGACTACATTGTCCTAACCACAAAAGCGAAGTTGGTGGAACAGTAGCCATATTCTGGAAGAGATTAAACATTTGCCTTATTGCATGTGATTTTACCTTTAGTAAAATTGGGCTTCATTTCACCGACTCGCTAATTTTATATTTCATCCAAAGCCAGCCATGCTAGATAGGGAACAATAGCTAGGTTAGCATTAGCATTAATTAGCATAATTCTTGTGCTACACAGCTCACAGTATGTGTTTGTCAATGAAGTGACCAGTGAGTCCTCACTGAAGGGAGTGAAGATAGGGTATCAAGAACTAGCACTAAGGTCCTGGTTCCTAATGGTGTCCTGTGATAATCCATCCCATGCAGCTGGAATATTCTCACACAGTTCCTGCAGATGGTGCAGTAGGGGTGGAGGTGAAGTGACACCAAGTCTTCTGGGCGTGTGAAGCGTGACAACCAACCGTTCATCTTGGCACTGACCACGGTGCCTCCACACACGGATACGTTGGTCGTCTCCACCAAGACTAAAGCAGGACTTGTCACTGAAGATGACCCGCTGCCATTCTGAGTCACTCCATGACAGTCTGGTACGACACCATTGCAGTCTTTGCTGACGGTGACGTGGCGTTAAGGACAGTCGTTGTGGCGGTCTGTGTGCATGTAGTCCTGCATGGTGCAGCCGTCTGCCAATGGTACTGCACTAACAGGATGACTCATGGAGGACACCACTGCTCACTGAATGTCCGTAATCGTGGCTGTTGTGTCAGTCAGGTACAGCGAGAAGGCCTGTCCATGCCTACGTCCCATGCATGGCCGAGTGGGAAACTCGAATCATCTGCATGATGTGAAACATACCCACCAAGTTTCATCCTATCGGTTGATTCCTTTTGGGTGCAACTACTTTTTTGGAGATAAACGTATTCATCTGTTAACCCGATAAAGCTCTGTGGAGGTGGGTGGGTGAGTTTGTTGGTGCTGGTGGTGCTGGTGGGGTGGGGGGCTGTATTAATAAGCGGTATTGGTCCCATTATCAGTATAGATAAAATCATACTCATCCCTACTCAGCAATGCCAAGCACACCCCAACCAAAAGACACAGTGTAACACCCACCCGTGGAGACCCAGGGAGCTTTAACAAAGGGAGAGATGAGAGAGCGGAGAACACTGGGTGTGGTGAGAAAGTAAGTTAAATCCATTAAATCAGAAGAAGCTGTTCTGCAGGATGCTGATCCCTCACTAGACTACCAAACACCATAAATCACTCTGGTGCAAGAAAAAAAGAAGAAGGGAAAGAAAGGACGGCGGCTGAATTTCAAGTTGGCTGAGGCGTGATTGCGGTGAAATGAAAACGGTCGTTTAGAAATCGGACCAAAATCTACAGGCCGACTTCAATCTGTCTCTGGAGACAGGAGCAAAGGGAGAACGAGGGGGGGGACACAGTCGGAATCATGGGAAAAAAATAGACTGGACTGAGAAGAAGTGAGAGGTGTGTGTGTGAGTGTGTGTGTGTGTGTGTGTGTGTGTGTGTGTGTGTGTGTGTGTGTGTGTGTGTGTATGTGTGTGTGTGTGTGTGTGTAAAAACAAATCAGAGAGAGAGAAAGCCTTTGTATCCAGGCAACCTCAGCACAGGTGCTTGAGTAAGCTATGGGGGTTTTCGAAGCACCATAATTACACTAACTCCCTGTTATACTAACTCCATGTCTCTCAATCACTTACAGTTCAGAGCACACTCACCCACTCCAAGCCCACCTCGCCCCAGTCACGACTGCATGCCGAACTCCGATCGCTAACGGTGTTCGTTCTCAGAGAAGGGCCTTGTGTCGTTCCAATGGCTGTATGTATTTACCTGTGACCAAGTACTGATGATGTCGACATCGTAAATTAACATCCTGCATCTTCCAACCCCAACAGTATAGAGACCTCGCTCTCACTCGTCTTCTAAACCGCTTGGTCCTTCTGGGCTGCGGGAGACCCTGGAGCCTATCCCAGCGTTCTTCCTGTACAGGCTGATAGTCCATCGCAATGATGTGGGGCAAGGAGGAACCCATACCCATTAGTTACGGTCTCAAGACTGGTCATCCACCAGTCTCACGGTACCACAACACTAGTCAGTGGGGTCAGATCAGGAGCCTTTCGGACTCTTTTTACATTTTCATAACTAACACAGTTAATATTTAAGCTTCACAGGCAACATTAATATGATACTGGTGATGATATGTGATGGCAGTAGTAGATAATTCTATAAGACACTCCCCTCACCAAAGCTTTGGTTCTCTTTTTGAGTTCTCTTTGAATTCACCTTCAGTCGTCAGATTCATCCTCATGGGGAAGGGGTCCAAAACAACACACCTTCAAAACGAATTAGAAAAAATTAGAGTTAGAGTAAACTACAGCAACAGTTGCAATATAAATGTATATAAATAAGTTATGAATGTGTAAAGCGACCGTGCATGGATGTGCAAAATGCAGAATGTACAAGCTGACAGTCTATGGATGTGGAATTACACTGTGGATAATAATGTATAACACACAGTGACTGTACATAAACGTGTAGAGTGGTAGATGTAATAGATAGTAACAGATTTAACAGATAGCAGTTGTTTTATAATGTGCGTTATTATAATTCTATATTATTATTACGGATATGATTGGCTATTGTGTCTACAATTAGTGGCTTTGTAGTGGAGTGTATGTTATATTAAAGCACATATAGGCCGATAGGCCAAAATGAGTTTCTCTTACACTCTAACCCCAGAAATCTGCATCTCAGTACTGCTTACATACACCAGATTTTCCAATTGTATCTACATCACAGGTTTTTACAGAGAGGGTTGGTCATGTATCATTCATAGCTTGAGTTATATAACATTACATGCCTAATAACATGGCCACAATTGATTGGATTTGCAAAGTGATAAAAATAAGAAATTCAAAATTCCCTTGGTAAAAACATTTGGTTCTAATATGTCAGCAAATTGAACCCAAACCTTTGAACCTGACTTCATTTCCTGTTCAGATTTCTGTGCTTAAAAGGTGAGCAAATTAGGGAGTAATGCCTCAAGTAGCTAATACCTCATTTGCATATTTAATATTACAGTTCTGAGAATTTATTAATCCAAGTAATAAAAAAAAATGATTGTCTTAATGCAGGTAATCGCCTGGGGAGGTTTAATGGTGATCTCTAGTAGTCAACATACATACTTTACCCAGTTCACCTGCAGTGTCTTGCCCTAAGCCTTTCATTAGCACAGGCCGGATCTGCTGCAGAGCTGTTGGTGAATGGCTTTCTGAAATAGCACTGAAAACACTGAAGACAAAGAAGGGAAGAAGGGAAGAAGTGTTTTGGCCCACTTGGCCTTAATAACATGGAGCTAACTGGGAGGAGGAGAAGAGATGTGATTGGACAAAGTGATTGGTTGAACCTCGGTTCCGTCATTAACCGGAGAGAAACAACCTTAACTAAGGAATGGAAGGTGTTTCACAATATTCTCGGCTAACCAGATTAAGCTCCATATAAACCGTGATAGCACTGATCCTGATATGCTTCAGGTGAAATCTTGTTCTGCTGTACACTGTGCAAAATATATTTCTCATGTGGGCCATATGTCTGATTGTACGCAAAAGGAATATGATACAAGAAAGTGCCACCTGAGTTTTTGGCATAACTTAATCACTGAGATGCAAGCAAAGTAGTTCAGAGTAGTTCGATATGAAACGCTCTACTGATAAGCTGATAAGAACCAGATGTCCATATCTTAAAGCTCCACGTGTATGGCCACGAATATACTACCTAGACTGTTTAATGGTGGAGTAGTACTACATGTTGGCCATTGTATGGCAAAGTCGTCCCCATTCAACCATCACTATCAACATTACTTGGCTTAGAACCAATGGGAAAGTGAAGAACCGTCACCCAACTCTGGGTGAAACGGCCAGGAAGCAGGCATGTCACTTCTAGCCGTACACTTCTCCTTGAGGGCAGGCACCAACACTGCGCTAATACCCTACATCCCAGCACAGAATAGCACAAGTAACATGTACACACACTGTAGACCATGAGTGCGGCACTCAAGAGAGGCTCAGTACGTAGCCTCTAAGTGGCCATACTGCTCATGGCATTGAAATCCAGTAGAAGGTTTACCCTATCTAGATAACATCCCTTCCAATAGAGCTCTTGGTGACTTCGCAAAGTCCAAGCAGAGTCCCTGGGGTGCCCAAAGCATTTCCACCCCCCTGTGGCTCTGCAGCAGAAGATTTGTAATGTCCACTATCGCAATACATGAAGATCCTTGGCCTCACCCCAACCCTCCTCCCACGGTTCTCTCTTGGGACTGTGGGAAGGTTCCTCAAAACACAGAGAGCTTCATTCTTGTCCATATTCACGGCAGAACCTTTTTCTGATTGCGGCATTAATCCTTGCACTACTGGGGGCAGCGTAAAAGGTAGACGAACCTTACCTGGCTGCTTTCCGAGTTCTTTGTCACCCTGTGCACCAGTAAGGGTGTTGCTTGTGTGTGCTGGACACCCTACATGTGCTGCAGCCTTGACCAATCATGCCACTGACACTTGCACCAAGCCTGGCTATAGGGCTCCAGGAAATGGTGTACCACTTGTAGATCCTGGCGGCCAGCCACTGTCAAGGTATGTTTCGTCCTCTTCGCCACGCCCATGTTCCTCTTTCTGCAGCCCTCAGATAAGCTTGGTCCTTTCCAACGTATCCGTTTGAGGTTATGGAAGCCCACTTCTGACACCAACGTGGCACTGGCATACAGTAAGACACTGGAAACACAGTGACAACTGACAGATCCTTGTAGCCAGTCACTCTCATGGTATGTTTTGTCATCTAGGCCATGCCCATGTTCCTCATTCTGCAGTCCTCAGATGAACTTGGTCCCCTCCACCATTTTGCTTTTGAGACTGTGGACGCTCCAGCTCACTCCAGTCCATAGTGCTATCTCACCTCTGACACCAATGTGGCACTGGCATAAAGTAAGGCATGCTCTTTTACTGAACTCAGCTGGGAAGGACTCGCACTCAGCGCTGACTGAAATGACTCTACGGGAGGAAAGAGCGATGAGGAGAAAAGGACAAACAGACATTGTGCTCGGGGGTCTGCTCTGAGGTAGTGTTGGTGAAACCGTGTTAGTCAGGTGAGCAAAGATACAGTAGATGTAGGGTTAGCCCCTATCCGTTTTTCTGAATATTGGAAACAAAAATCTGTATACAAACACATAATTCCCAATCAGACCAAACATGGAATGGTGTTGGTACCTCGAATATTGTGGGAGGAGTTAGAAGAAGAAGTATCGGATAACAGTAGTGTAGCGTATTGTGCAATCAGTGGAAATTAATGAATCAATTTTAATTTTTCCATTGTATTTTGACAGCATGATGAGCGAACACCATACCGAAATGCCCATATGCATGCCTGAGAAGACGCGTTAGCAGAACCCCACTGTTTGAAATACCACCCTGATGCTGTTAGAACAGAAGTGATGGTCTCTTCCTTTTGCAGATCATCTTTTATGGGCAGCAACAAAGACTGTTAGAAATTGATGCATTTCTTAAGGCTAGAGAACAAGCAGCACACCATGGAATTATTAACCATCATGCAGGGTGCTGTAGTTTTCTCAGAGATGCTAAGCACAGTTAGAACCGGTGTACAGCAAGATGGAGCTTGAGTCCAGAGTCACGAGTTTAAAGAGAGTCTCCATACAGAACACCCAGGAAGAACTAGGCACAGTCCTACCGGCGGGTTCTGAGCTAAGCTAACAGCTGGGGCTTTTATGTTTTCGCTCTGAGCGGTTCTGAAATGAATCATTTGGAGCACTGGGTGCCCACAAAAGTCTGGAAATGCTGGGTTGAAGCCCTCAGCATGTTCATGGTTATGCAGTCACTGTGATTTGTACCTGCTAACTTTGCCAGAAGAAATCTCTGGGCAAACTTTTGTTCAAGCCGTATTACTGAAACTCCCTGGCTCTGAAATGTATCTTATCCCTTTAGTCACCATGACAACCTCAGTGAGGATAGAATTTAAGGCAGTAGAAGAATAACATTGCCTGAGTTTGTGGTCTTAACTGATCATAACTCGGGATCTGACAGGAAGCATCCTGAACTGGCCACATCTGCTAACCTGCAGTATTTGGGATAGTAAAGATGGTACATTAGCTCATATTGCAAAACTGTGGGCTCACTTGTATGCCATGGTTACCTGTGCTATTAGCTCCTTTAATTACCTGCATGCGTTGAACACTCGTTCACAGGTAAAGCTCACCTGTGACTGGAATCTACCCAAGCACCATCAACAGATGGGAATGAGCTTGTAATTGACTGGACAAGTTTCTGGATATAGGCCACATCAATACATGTACAGCCAGTCTTGCGTCAAGGAATTGGTCAATTGGGCCAGATTTGGTGGATGCTTTCCCTGGCACCAATCTAAAGAGAATTCCCAGTAGACTGGGACTGCTGGTAGACCCCATGACCATACGCTTCCATACACCTGCAGATTCAGCTACTTCCTTCAGACTATGGTCTTCGGCACGTCCAGATGCACTTACTCCTCTTAGCCAATCATCAACATCTGCTTTGGAGACATTTTCCACACATGCAACGAGACATTTCCTGCAGTTGAGGGTTCAACCTGTGGCTCTGAGGTTTCTCGGGCTGGCTGTTTGAGTGAAACAGCATTGCAGCTATGCTGTATTCTGGACTGGCTGCTGGAGTGATAGTGTATCAGGCTATGAGGCTGCCCAGGCACCTGTTTGATGTTGACAACATAATACTTTCCTTTGCAGCTAAGGACATTTCTGGCCTTCAAGCATTCCTCCATCAGTTGCTTGTGAGACCTTCTCCACAGCAAGGACTCTTTCTGGACTTGCTAAGTGACTCTATATCGTCCCTGCTAGCCGTAGGAAGTGTGGACTGTGTGAGTTGCTTTATTAATTGTTGATTATGTTTAATATTTTATTACAATTGGAAAGTGTCTGATTGTAAATCATCCTCGATCCTGGGAAAGACATTATGCAAATAAAGATGATGATGATGATGGAGGTGAATACTGAATTAAATGTGTGGCATTCAGTAAGTTAAGGCAACAGTGGCGAGGAAAAACTCCCTCAGAGCATGAGGAAGAAACCTTAGGAGGAAGCCGGATAGAAACAAACACAAAAGGATCAGTGTTTATAATTATAGGCCAGGAAAACTGTTAGCGACGGCTAGATGGTCATTTGGTACTTGACGGTAATAGTCTATTAGAAAGGAGAGAAGCGTTCAGTGTTTCTGAGGCAGGAGGAAATGTCTCCATAGTCTGTGATTAATAGGAGGATAGTTGGATAGGCGTGTAGGATGCTGGTGATGCCACCTCCTCAGCGAAGAAGCTCCGTGTTAGGCAATCAGGTCAGCAGTGCCAGCAGGCCGTCACACCCAGCCACAGCACATGAAGCAGCAGCAGCATCAGGTCGCACAGGATGGGCAGTAGCTCTGAATTTGACCGCACAGTTTAGGCAGTAGCTTAGCTCAGGCAAAGAAAACACATAGACAATTCGCTCTGACAGAAAAACTGAACACATCATGTGGCGTTAACGGAGTGCGGCAGTGACTCGGGCAGAACTGGCTGTTACAGCATAACTTAAAGAGAGAGCCAGAAGGTAACCAGGATGTGTGGGCTCCTTGAGAGGTTGACCCCCTCTGCTCACCATCAGCATACTTACTTAAGAACTGTATTAGGATTATTTTCCAGTATCTGACTTTCAACTTACTGTATCTGGAAGTGCACCACAGTTTGCAGTTGTAGTGATGGCTATTGCTGATGATACAGATGAAGGTTCCTCTCCAGAGCACTCGTATCCACATCTGAGGTCCACGTTTGAGATTTTTAAGATGTTTGCTCTGATTACCGCCCACCAACTTCATCAGTGCCTTTCAAAACCTCCACGTCGAGGCCTGTAAACATGTGTTTAATTCCAGTAAACATTTTAAACGGAGTTGTCTGACTTTGTAGACCTTCCAGCTTGTATCCTCTGCTGGGCCGTCCATGTATTTTTCGAGATTTGCCTGCCATGTTTATGTGCTGGCACTGCTGTTATGTCTCAGCAGGTCGTTATGTCTCACATTGTTTCGTAGGTGGCTGTGATATAGTGCTCATAGCTCACTCGTGCAGTCATATGGGCTGCAGTAGATCTGAGATGAGACTCTAAAGTCGTATATAATATGTTGGCAGATCACAACTGCTGCTGTTAACATAGAGCATGCCCATGAACCAGTTAGCTTGGAAACCAGTGAGTTTATAACACCGGGTCCTGTGTAGAGCTGTTATACTCACATCATCGAAACAGTTGCACCTGGAAGGAGGTGTGGGATTGCAGGTCTGTTGGGAAAGAAGATAAAGGTTAATATCAATCAATAATTGATGATACATTTAGACTGATATGGGGAATATTTATTGAGCTACACATACAGAAGTAGTGTCTCAGTATGGCTAAGCCAACATGGCAGATGTCTCGGCTTAGAGTTGTAGAGGTTCCTAATGGTGTTCTGTGATAATCCATCTAATGCATCTTGAATATTCTCTCACAGTTCCTGCAGATAGTGCGGTAGAGGTGGAGGTGGAGTGACACCAGGCCTACTAGATGTGTGGACAGGTGACACAAAGTGTTCATCCACACAGGTATTCTCCACCAAGACAAAAGCTTGACTTGTCACTGAAGTTGACCTGCTGCCATGCTGAGTCACTCCATGACAGTCTGGTATGACACCATTGCAGTCTTTGGTGATGTTGACGTGGTGTTAAGGACAGTCATCTTAGCGGTCATTGTGGATATCACCGCTCACTGAATGTCTGCAATCGTGGCTGTTGGCTCAGCAAGTGCTGTGATAAGGCCCATCCTTGGAAGTTTATGGTCCTATGGGTCTACCAGCAGTGGCTAAAATCCCAGTCTACAGGAAATTCTGGCCCAACTTCGTGGTTCTTTGATGTAAGAGTGTCTAAACGTTAATGTGGCCTACATCCAGAATCTTAACCAGTCCATGGGAAATCTAGTCAAAGCTGTTACTGGTGCTTATGGTCGTATTACACGCTATTAGGTTCGTTTCTGTCACAAGTGGAATTTCTTTGGTCTGGTAAGCTCATATATCCACCTACACAGTGCATAACAAACATAAGAATTGATTACTGGTCTTGGTTGTGTAGGTTGTGCTGTTATCAACGTTGTAAGATATATTTCCTAGAGACATCAGTTATATAAATTTCCAATAATCATATCTTGACCTTGTCCAAACTTAGGAATAGATGTTTCTGTAATGTGGCCCAATAGGCTCAAAAATGGAAATCTTTGGTTGATACCTAAGAAGGGTCATCGACTACCTGAGGACAATCCGTCGCCACCTATCAAACCACTCTGTCCACACAGAACCGAAGTGAGCATATGCAGTCAGTGCATGAGGCACCTCAGGTCATCGCCCAAGCTCTTGAAGCTCAGTGTTTCAGGCAGTAGCTGAAGGGTACAGCTCCATTACAGCACAGCGAGAGTCAGAGAGGAGCTAGCTCGCTATAGCCTCCAACCCACTGCATGTCACGGCCTTACAGGAATGCAAGCAGAGAAGAAAACTCTCTCCAAAGCGTTAGGAAAACGGCCAGTGTGGCCGCCGGAGGAGAGCTTTCACGTGCCGCCTCAGAGGCCAATTTGACCGAACGCCACTTTCTGTAAATGCTAGTTTCTGTGAACGAAGCTTAGCCGTTTCGCTGGGGATAAGTGCTGATTAAACGGCACTCTGATGTGTGTTATTTAGGATGACTAAGGTGCAGTGGCTCAAAATTGCTGCTTCTTCATGTACCTTCTTGCCTAGGTTCAGTCTTCAGTCGGGAAAGAGAGCCGTGTTCGTGTTAAATATAGGCGCTGATGCAAATGCCAACATCATTTGTCGAACAAATGAACTGCTGTTTCTTGTAGGCGATGTTAGATGCGTCTTTACCGCTTTCAGTCCCTGCTTTCAAAGGTTGACAATCGATGACGGAGGCATGGAGAAATAAGGCAATG